>JAVJIX010000130.1:2692500-2867625 GCA_036785185.1 Paratrypauchen microcephalus
GATCCAGATCAAGAGCAAGGGCCAATAAGATCACACTGTACTTTGTTATGAAATATCCAAAAGGTAAATGCACAAATGCTGAACCAGACTCATTTCAAAATCTGCATTTTAACAGTATTCATTTTAGTTGCCCGATCTGTATTAAATTTGATGGCTTACATTGTTATGTCATCTGAAACCCAGCAATATCAGGCATCAACTGACTCAATCGACCGTTTTCAAAACAGCCAGAAGTGCCGCGCTGTAGGTCTGTGGAACATCCGGTTAATGGTTTTCTCTGGCAAAATGTTTGGAAATGTCTCGCGTATTCTGCACCATCTTAATAAATCTACCTGTCCCATCACCAAATCTTCAACCAATAAGGTCGACAAAGGACACACATTTTCCATTAATTATTTATCCACAACTATCAAGGTAAGAAAGACGAACGATTAGAATTAGCAAACTACTTCTGAGCAAAACTAACATTATAGTAATGAATAAAATATAAGTAACTTGTTATCTCAGACCAATTCTAGAATTAAAATTAAAAAATCAATTTCATAATGTAGATATTAGCATAGATAGATTTGTGCAGTTTGAATGTTAGACACGTAATCTGTGAACATTCGAACTGCACAAATCTATGTATGCTAATATCTACATCATAAAATCAATTTTTAATTTTAATTCTAGAATCAGTCTGCGTTAACAAGTTCCTTATGAAAGAATTACTTGTTACGTTTAAGTTACCATTACCATACCAGGTGTAGCTCACGCTAGTCGCTAGTCGTTAGCATTTAAGCTTTCGTGTTTCTTAGCTTGACAGCTGTGGATAAATTCTTCATGGAAGAATGTTTATCCTTTGTCGACCTTGTTGAAGATTTGGTGATGGGGCAGGCAGATTTATTAAGCTGGTGTAGAATACGTGACACATTTCCAGACACTTTGCCATAGAAAACCATAAACCGGAAGTTCTGCAACCCTGCAGGGCAGCACTTCCAGCTGGTATGAAAAAAGGGTTTATAATGTTTGAATGTGAGCCACGAGGGAGAGCTTTTGAAGATGCTTTTGAAGAGATGTTGAAGATGTTATTAAATTCCTTTAAAAAGAAGGAAAGGCGAATTATTGAGAGTGATTATTTAATTAAGTTGATTAGAGCAATTGGAGGATTGTTAAAAAAACAAAGGGTAATGGGACAAAATGGGACCTATAAAAACTGCAAGGTGTTATTAAAAGTCGTTTAATTATGATGAAAATTCTGTTCTATTTTCTACTGAACCAAGCCTTTGCCTTAATAATGCAATTTAAATTGTTTACATTTTATTTGTGACAGCACTTCCTTACTGATGTCAAGTGACCCAGTGCTTCTCAATTATTTTCTGTGACACGCTCCCCAAGGAAGAAGAACAAATTTCACCTTCCCCTCCCTGCGCAACTATAAATAGTATTATTTGTCTAGAAAATTGTTATTAGAACACCTCTGCATAACATTGTATCCTTTAACAACATTAAAAACAAAAAAAGAAAGAAACTTCCAACAAAGACTGCACTGTCTTTTTGCACTCAAATATTGTGTTTAATATAGCTTTGCGCACATTTGTTTATGTTTTACAGAAACGGAACTTAAAACCACCTCATTTGCATAAGCTAAAAGTGCTGAAAAAAAAAAGCTCTCTGCTTGTGCCGCTGATGCGTCAGCTTCTGTCGGACTAAAGGACACAACTCAGTGGAATATACGTGTTTTTTCTGTGACAGAGGATGTTCTGCTGATGGCGAGTCTGTGCGTATATAGTGTGTGAGAGCGCCACTGCCAAATACTGTTGTTGATGTGCAATTACACTTCGTTCTAGTACAGTACGACAAAAAAAAGCATGTTTCCCAGGGTAACGCGCCCCTCCTGGCATCACGCTGCGCCTCCCCAGGGGGGCCCGCCCCACTATTTGAGAAGCACTGCTATTACCCAACGAATCTATTTTTGCCCTGGCCCTGTTTTTGTATACCTTTTTAACTTCTATTTATTTAGGTTGATAAGCCTGAAGGGTGTTCAAAAATGCACTCAGGTCTGATATAATCTTACTAGTAAATATCACTAGCAATATCAGTTGACATCCATAAAGGAAGTGTATTAAGAGTGTATTTTGATTTTAAAGGTCCCATGACATGGTACTTCTTGATGCTTTTATATGGTGCCTTAATGGTTCCCTAATACTGTAAATGAATCCTTCAAAATCAACACTCAGTGCATGAGAAAGACATGTACGCAGTCAGAGTCAGAAAGTCTCTCTCTGAACGACTCATTCTGGGCCTTGTTGCTTGAATGCAAATGAGAAGGACACAGATAGGTTAGAGGAGCGGGTGGGGGGGGGCCAAATGCGCCGCTGGTTCCTTGTTACTGTGCGCTGTCTCCCACTTCCGCGTTTTAAGCGCGGAGGAAGAAAGGAGAGGAATTTCAATGAAAAAAACACATTTTCACAAAAAATAAAATTAAACCACTGCTGTTTCAGAGGTCCAGAGGGTCGGGTAAAGGACTTCCGAGCCTAGAAACACTCGCACGTGCCTCCAGGCAAATAAAAAAACGCATTTCACATTGCGTAGGCTCCTTCGCGGTTACCTGGCCAGCCAAATGAGATCTCTCTGTATTTGCTATACAGCGAGATATCATTTGGACACCCTCACTCCACCCTCGCTCCCCCGGTTAACAACGGACTCCGCGATTCTGATTCGTTCAAAGATGGTGATGTCAGTGCACCCGCCTTTGCCCGCAACGTCACTCTTAGGCAGCGGAAGTTCCTCCTCAGTTTTGAATCAAGATGGCGCATCGGAGATCTGAACGTCCCTTCCATTCAGCTGTAAAATTGGTCTTAAATTACCTAAAACACATCGATTCCTTAAAACCACAGCAGCTGACAGCTCTAGAGGCCTTTCTTTTCTTTTGTTTGATTGGTTCACGTCGCTGTCCGTTAACTGTTCTCTGATTGGTTCACTTAGCTGTCTGTCTACGCGCAACGGCAGCGCATTCTGGACCAAGCATTACCAGACTCGCCGCTGGTACAGCGATGAGTCATGGATTCTTCCAGGCAACCTTCGCGGTCCAAACTCTCTGGGCGTGATTTCCAGAGACAGGGGCTGGACATCCAGACGGTGGTGGAACTGCATTTGCATTTCTTTTTTCGATGTGACGTAACATAGTTGCCTTGTTCAGAATCACCCGTTTGAGCTGTGTTTTTTTCTAACGCAGAAAAGGACCGCAAATGCTCAGTTTAGACATTTCGCAACTTTTAGCCATGGGGGGGGGGCCTAAACAGGGTAGGGGAGCTCACATTAACGTTCAAAAACCTCAGAAAGTGAAAATTTCATGCCATGGGACCTTTAAAGGTACAGTGTGTAGGATTCGTGGCGCATAGGTGGTGTAGGTACCATGCACTTCCTCTTTTGGCTACGGCAGACCTCGAGGGGGCGCGCTGTAGCGCCGACAGCTCGCGTACCCGCGCACGAACCGCGCGCCGCTGTATACATAAAACGCGGTTCCCCGTTCACTTTCTTTTTTTTCTTTTCGCATGAAAACACACAATCCCGATCATGATTCATGACAATCTACACATCAAATGAAACCTTACAGTCTCCTCTTTTTGACTATGCAATTAATTTCCCTGCAAAACAATCACTCCCCGAGCACATGGGGCTTTTATACAGAAAAGCACAAAACGAGGTTTGTTACTTAGCTTACCTTTGAAGGCTCTGCACAGGTCAAACTCTGTATTTCACCATAAACTTGGCCTCAATCTGTCCATAAGGATCCAGCGAATAAAATCCAGTAAAACAATTTAGTCCAAAATACGTCTTAGATCCATTACGAGTGTGATACAGCAGCATGCTTGTTTACACAAGGCTCCCCCCTTCCCCCCTCCCCTTCCCCTTCTCTCCTTCACTCCTCCGCTCCCAAATGCAGCGCGGCTGAGCAGCTGTTAGCAGGAGCCTCGGCGAAGGATGAGCCCAAATGTCCTTCTGCGGCTCTCGTATTCAAAATGGCTGCCTCTATATGGGGAAGATCCCCCTTTTATGTGACTATATCTAAGTCCAAAATAATACTTTGATTTAATGATGGAAGTGAAAAGGCTTGGAAAACAATGTATTTTTGAATGGGTATCTTCAATTTCAGTAATTAACAGGTAAAAATCTTACACACTGTCCCTTTAAACAAATCAATATGTTCAAATCAAATACAGTATTGCTAACAGATTTATTCTTAAAGGGATATGCCACCCCCCAGGTCAAACTTGGGCATCTCCCCACAGTCCAGAGACTAAAATAAGTGGTGGAAAGCGTTTTCCAGCGGAAAAGCGGAAAAAGACAGACGAAGCACACACCACGCTGCGTAACAGGGGAACTCCCTTCCTGGTGCGTAACAGGGATTCCCCTGTCAGCGTGGTGTGTGCTTCGTCTGTCTTTTTCCGCACTGAAAAATAGTTCCCACCCAAAATGACCAGGTCAAGCTCTCCGTGTTGATTTGCACATTTATTTGCACTCGATATGAATGCGCACTACACAGAAAGTAATTGGGAAACGCATCGAGCAAATTAATTCCTTTTGGCCGAAATCTTTCTCTGGCGACGTTAGACTCCAGTCTAACACGGAGTAGCTGCAGATACCGCGGCGGTCAGTGCTGACAGACCTGGACAATGGCTGGGTCACCAGAAAAAACGCTTTCCACCAAGTTTGACCTGGGGGTGGCATATCCCTTTAATAAAAACTAAAACAATGGACAGAATGTCTCATTTATTTATGTTATTGTGTTTTGGTTCTCAAGAAAATCAATTATCCAAATCAGAAAGCAGAATGAGCCTAATGAATCTGCCATTTGGGTTGCCAGTTTCAATGCTGAAATGCAGTCGGTTTTAGCCTAAAACGCCTCTCTCTGATCTGAATGGTCACTACCTAAACCCCAGCACCTGCAGCCAACCATGAATCAGTGCTAGTGCAGCCTCTGAATTCAGAGCTTTCACATGAGGCATGGTCTGTTATTATACTGAGAAAAACTTGTCTTCTTTATGTAGATTAAAGCACTAAGCAACCCAGTTTCAGTTCCTTTATATAACAGTAAAAGCACAGGTTGCCATTTCTTTAAATCACAGCAAAAGAATACGTTTTGCTCGCTTCTTCAGTTCTGTCAGGACAGTCCCTGACCAGTGGCAAAACGTATACTCAACTTTGTTTTGCCAAGTAAAAACATGTAAAGACAGATGGACCAATTGAATAAGCACTGCTACGGACCTCTCTGCTTTGAGCCGCTCCTCGTCTTTCAAAAGTACCACCAGCTGCTTGCTCTTCTCCCTCACGTTGATGCCCTGGTCCTTTCCGTCCTTGTCGATGTATTGGAAATCCTTGAGCGTCTGGATGGCGAAGATGTTCTCCTTGCACTGCACCACCACACGCTCCGAGCCCGTCTTGATCAGGTAGTCCAGCAGCGTCAGGGCCTTGTACACGTGCCTCCAGTTCTTGCCGTGGTCATTGAGGCGTCGCCAGATCATCCCCATAATCTCGCCAAAGATCTGGACGTTGTAGGTGGCGTCGGCGATCTCGGACATGAGGGATGACGAGGGCCCCCATGGGTCGTTGGACGTGGCCTCGCGGACTTTGCGTTCCACGGTGGAGTAGTTGTTCACCGTGTTTTTGATCTGGCGGCGGAATGTGCTCGGCATGGCGGCGGTGGAGAAGGGGTTCAAAGTTCAAACAGAGAAGTTCAAATGGCTGTGTTTGTGTAGAAAAGTTTGATATAAAAACTGGGGTGTTTCAGTGTTTGTGAGTCCTCTGAAGCGGTGTCCGTTAGAACCATCTCCACACGCGCACTGCTGGCTGCTCGCACCACCACGCCATCCCCTGAAAGGTACAAGAGACGGGTTATAACTCAATTACAAAAAAATAAAATAAAGCTCAACCACTTATTTCTTTGCTAGATGAAAATAAAAATTCACAGTGTGGGTGGTTGGTGAATAAAACAAAACAAACCTCAAAAATCAATTAAATGTGAAACTAATATTGGGAAAAAGACAAAAGAATAGTGTATGCTTGTGTTTAGGGATGGGGCCGATCTGATCCAGTATCAGTATCGTTTTCCGATATCAACGCAATTCACGGATCGGAAATTTCAGATCCAACCTGCGAAAATTTCCGATCCATGAACCATGTCTGTATATACAGATTATCTGCTGAAATGACTCCACGAGTTATTTCCTGTCGGCTGCTCTGCTCCTGCTGCAAAATGTGGAATGGATTTCCTGAACAGAGGCATATTCTCAGTGAGACACAGTAATCCATTCCACAGTTTGCAGCCAGCTGCAGGCGAACTAGCAGCGCGAGTTAGCAGCCGAACCAACTTTTCATCACAACGTGTCCGCTGTGTAGAAATACTTTTTACTAGAAACATCTCAAAGCAAGACAGCAACATGAAATGTTTGCAAAGCCGTTGTACCGAGAGGCGGAAGCTATTTATTAGAGACTGCGCTACCCAAACTCTAGAACCGAGTGTCGACAAGTTAGCTGAGAAGCTAAAAAGAGTTCCAGATCTGAGCTTTACTACAGATATTTGGACATCGGATGTCTGCCCATTGTCACTGATAAGCCTCACTGTGCACCGGTTTGAACGCGATTCACACGGACTCTGTTGTGCGGTGCTCCAGGTAAAAAAGTGCTCACACAACCGAGCTACAATCACAGCATCCATTAAAGAGATGTTAAACCACTGGGAGATCCCGCTAGAAAAAGTGCACGTAATTCTACGGGACGATGCAAGACCTATACAGGGGGTCCTCGGGTTACGACGGTCTCGGATTACGACGTTTCGTGGTTACGAACGCGCCCCCATTAAAAAAAATATATATATATATTACGCGTCATTCTGTCTTACGCGGTTTAGCGTGGTAAGAGATGTAAACAAACGCGAACGGTGCGCGGCGCACGGCGGAAGAATAGGCTTTGTTGTGGTTGTAGGGAGAAGAAGACAGCCTCGTGTGCGTGCCCAATGTGGGCGGAAGTACCTGATGTGAGCTCTGATCTGCTCCTATGAAAGCGGCAGTGATAACCAAGCAGCGTAGTGGTCTAATTATTGAGATGGAAAGGTTATTGGTGCTTTGGTTGGAAGATCAAAGGCAAAATCCGGCTTACGACGAAATTCGGGTTACGACGCGTCTTAAGAACGGATCAACGTCGTAACCCGAGGACCCCCTGTACTTGCCTCAAGTTGCCTTTTGGGACACACATGCTAACATTTGTTTATATCATAGGCCTACTTGCCTGCAGAGATGAGTTTATTTGTAGTTTAACAATAATGATGATAATATTGAAAACAAACAGTTTTGGTATCGGAATAGTATCGGTATTGGCCAATATCCAAATTCAGGTATCGGGATCGGAAGTGAAAAAAATGTGGATCGGTGCATCCCAAAACTAATATTGGGAAAAAGACAAAAGAATAGTGTATGCTTCTGTTAAATACTAATTTGGGAAGGGTACCACTAAATATGCTGGCTTTTGGTGCTTTAGGTCTTAAGCGTTTTATCCATGTTTTTATTACTTTTTTTGTAGCTTTTGTTTTATGTCTACATCAAAGATCAAAGTCAGCTTTATTGTCAATTCTGCCATGTGTTCATCATACAGCGAATTGAAATTTCTTTTCTCTCTGGCCAGGTAGTGCAAAAAGACAGTGTATAAAATACAATAAAAAGACGAAACAAAACAAAAAACTAAGACAAATATAGCTGCAAGCAGCAATGTGGGGCCAAGACAAAAGGAAGGTTCATGTAGGCCTCAGCATGTAGGCCGCATGTAGGGTCTGACAGGGTCTAACAGAGTCTGGCAGGGTCCAACAGGGTTTAACAGGGTCTAACAGGGTCTGTTCTGACAGGGTTAGACCCTGTCAGAACAGACACATCAAAGACAGATCAAAGGTTGCTAGGTGTGTTGCTAGGCAAATGACAAATTCCTGCAACATTGACCTGCTGGTGCCACTAGACAGTTGGGGCTGGGGGCCTATAAATCGCTGTAGGTAATGAGGAGACTGGCTGGAATGTGCATGCAAAATTTCACAACTTTTTACCAGACAGTTCTAGGGGTTGCCATAGACTCCTATTGAGAAAAGAATATACAATAATAAGAATCAGGAGACCAGACACATCAAAGGAAATATCAAAGGGTTGCTAGGCAACGTCGCTAGGCAACGCAGTACAAACACTATTTTTTATTTATTTATTTTTTTTATCTTTTAATATTACAAGGTACACGATAATACACATTTCAGGCACATAATAGTACATATTTCACCACCACAATAACAGTCACAAAGCACTTCTTTTTTCTCTCAACACTAGTACAAACACTATAGGGTGCCTAGCACCTATGGTGCTTTGCCCCTAAAAATCTAAAATGTGTGAAATCTAAAAAATCTGAAAGCCGAAGAGGCTGTGTGAGGGGTGGCTCGGGTCACCCACAATGCCGGACGCTCTGCGGGTGAGGCGGGTGTTAACAATATCCAGAAAGGAGGGGAGAGAGACACCAGCGATCCTCCCAGCTGCAGTTGCTGTTCAGTGCAGCTCCCGTACCACACAGTGATGCAGCTGGTCAGAACGCTCTCAATGGTGCCTCGGTAGAAGGTGGTCATGATGGGTGGGAAGGCTCCAGCCCTCCTCAGTTTGCGGAGGAAATAGAGGCGCTTCTGAGCACCCTTTGCCACCTCACTGATGTGCACCCCCAGGAATTTGGTGCTGCTCACCCTCTCTACAGCAGCACCGTTGATGGACAGTGGGGGGTGCTGGGTGGGGCCTCTCCGCAAGTCATTAACAATCTCCTTGGTCTTTTCAACATTAAAAAACATCAACATTGTTATCCCTGCACTACTTGGTCAGAAGGCTCACCTCACTCCTGTAGTTTGTCTCATCGTTATTAGAGATGAGACCCACCACAGTTGTATCGTCCGCAAACTTCACAATGTGATTGGTGCAGAAGGTTGGTGCGCAGTCGTGGGTCAGCAGAGTGAAGAGCATCGGCCCATGTGTCTGCGTACTCCTCAATACTATATACAGTATGTGGGTCCTACTGTGGTCTCTTGTCTAGTTTTGGTTTGCTAATGAGAATTGTTTCTCATTTTACCTGGTTAGATAAAAGTTTTGTTAATGCTAAATAGTAGGGGTGGGTATTGGCAAAGAAGTCACGATTCATATGCCACGATGCGATACTATCACGATGCATCACGATACTTGAATTATTGCAATGCATTGCAATATATTCGACATACTTCAGCCCGACTCACAGCCGGCCGCAGGCACCAATGGCACTGCTCAGCAGCCCCGGGTGTGAAAATGTACCAAACTTAACTTAACTTAAATATCAGTGGCTGTGTATCTGGGTAGTGTCTTCAATTGACACATAACTCTGAGCAACTCAATTCATAACTGAATTTATTGAATAACAAAAACAAAGAAACCAAACCAATAACAAAAAAAGTGCATAGGATTTTTTCTAAAACAAAAAAATGATGTTCAAACATTTGCCATTTTGGAGGTAGCTACCATCATAACAAACAATACCCTTTCACAAAGAAAAAAGTGCATAGGATTTATAAAAAAAAAAACAACAACTAATAATTAATTAATGTATTTATTTATATTAAATATTAAATTATTAAATATAAAATGATTAATTAATAAAAATCGATTTTTGGCATCAAGAATCGATGCAGTATATTGTGAAAGTTAGTATGGCCATGCATTGTCATGGCGATTATTTCGCACACCCCTACTAAATAGTGGTTTTGAAAGACAAATAAAACAGCATTATATACACCCACTGATACCAAATATTTTAAAAAGGTATCCAGCCCTACTACTTATTAAAAAAATATGTAAATCTTAAAAATGGTTAAAACCTATATGTATACTGCTTCTAATATTGTAGCAGCCTGAGGTGACCCCAGTGATGAAGTGAAAACAGAACTGAAATGCGACTGGGTGGGAGGTCAAGGAGCTGTTTACACTCTGCACTTGTGTTCCCACAAAAAAACAATAATCACTTCCTGACTGACACATACTTCAAGTGTGTGAATAGTCACACCTTAATAATGTAAACCCATGACATACAATAAATATTATAATATTATATGTTAAAGCAGAGTCATGTGGAGGCAGGCAGTATATCACATCAGTAACAATGTGAATATGCTTTTTAAAGGTCCCTGTGGAACTTTTCTGGAGGGAGGGACCTGCTGTCTCCATGGACTTGTTTAGTTGCTTTGCCTGAAAGTTTGTGAGCCATATTTAGAGGCAGTGTTATTGCACTTGTGTATGTTATAGAATTATAATCTAGGACACCCTTGTATCATTATGTTAAAATACATTATTCTTCAAAAATGACTTAAAAGTAGGGATGTACTGATCCGATCACATGATCGGAAATCGGCCCCGATCACGTGGTTTCGGATCAGACGTTACCTCCCGATCAGTATCGGATATATATGTATATTAGGGATGCAAATTATCGATTAATTCATTAATCTAAAGTCGACTGACCTTATCGATCCACTTACGATTAATTGATAAGCGGCGTTTTTCACCTGAATTTTAGTGTTTCAATAGGGTCTCTAAGAATATAAGCTCTCGTATACATAACACTGTGTCATAAATATATCATAGTATTATTATATTGTATATTCCTCAATTATTCCTTAGTAAAAAGCAGACAAATGTATTGATGCTGAATAACAAAATACAGTAATCCCTCGCTCTATCGCGGTTCGCGGATTTATTTATTTTTTCCAATTTTTTTTTTTTTATAGTGTAACTTTTTTTATAGTGTAACATTGTGTTCTGCGTCCTGATTGGCTAAGAGACTAGACCAGGACTAAACGTGGACTAAACCAGGTCTAGACCAGGTCTAGACCAGATCTAAACCAGGTCTAAACTTGGACTGGGCCTGGACTAAACCTGGACTAACCCAGGATTAAACCACCACGTGCCGCTGCTGGTCGCACGGGCGCCGTGGTTCGATCACGTGCTCAGCAGCCCCGGTGTAAGCGCGAGCTGCTGAGCAGTGCCGTTGGCGCCTGCGGCCGGCTGTGAGTCGAGCTTGGCGCAGCGCGGTTGCCTTGTTTCATGACCACGCGGGTGCGCGTGTCCGCGATTAGCGATTAATTGCAATTAATGCATTTTGATCGACCAACGTCTTGATCGACAATTAATCGTAAGTCGATTAATTGTTTACATCCCTAATGTATATATATTCTGATTAGGGATGTCAACAATTAATCGATTAACGATTAATTGTTGATTAAGACGTTAGTCGAACAAAATGCATTAATTGTAATTAACCGCGTGGTCACGAAACAAGGCAACCGCGCACCGCGCTGCGCCCGACTCACAGCCGGCCGCAGGCACCAACGGCACTGCTCAGCAGCCCCGGGTGTACGCGCGAGGCGAGATCGAACCACGGCGCCCAGGAATGCGCCGCAACATGCCGCTGCTGGTCCCACGCGGCCGGCCCGCGGCCCGGGCCCCGAGCTTCGCGCGGCTGGCCCGCGGCCCGGGCCCCGAGCCACATACCAGCCGCACGAAACCAGCAGCGGCACGCTGCGGCCCAATCCTGGTTCAGTCCAGGTCCAGACCCGGTCCAGTCCAGGTCCAGACCTGGTTTAGTTCTGGTCTAGACCTGGTCCAGTCCATGTTTAGTCCTGGTCTAGTCTCTTAGCCAATCAGGATGCAGAACACAATGTTACACTATAAAAAAATGTTACACTATTTAAAAAAAAAAAAAAATCCGCGAACCGCGATAGAGCGAGGGATTACTGTATTTTGTTATTCAGCATCAATACATTCGTCTGCTTTTTACTAAGGAATAATTAATTGAGGAATATACAATATAATAATACTATGATATATTTTTGACTCAGTGTTATGTATACTATACCTTATATTCTTAAAGACCCTATTGAAACACTAAAATTCACCGCTTATCAGTTAATCGTTAATCGATCGATAAGGTCAATCAACTATCAATTAATGACTTAATCGATAATTTGCATCCCTAATTCTGATTATTTTTTAACATACCCTAGATGAGGTCTATGGTTATGCGGTGAATCTCACAGAGTGAGACTTCACATAGAAACATCAACACGTGCGGCATGACACGCTATTGGTTAAATACACGGAAATGCACTCGCTTCGAGCTGCCTGCGCTTCACAAAGCGCGAGGAGATAAGAAGAGCACTATAAGAACACTATAATGTTTGGTGAGTTTGTCTGCCATCTGGAAATACTATAAAGTTGATGACAACAACATTGCCATAGCAAACTGTGGGATATGTAAACTTGGGATTGAAAGGGGTAGAAAGGAATGGTCTACATTTAACACAATGAACCGATACGGCACCTCAAAAACAAACACCCAAAGACGAGTCAGCTCACGCTGCAGGAGAGTTTAAAAATGAGAGAAAATGCCCCTTGACAGCGCGAAGGCACAGGAGACCAGAGCCAGGATAGCACAAATGATCGCAATGAGTGACATTCGCCTTTGTAGAGAACCCTGGATTTCTTATGCTTATGGAGCACGTCGAACCTCGATTTGAAGTGCCATCTCGCCACTATTTCACAGAGAAAGCTCTGCATAAGGAGATTTCTGACTACTGAACTACATGTCCTGTTATCAGATGTACCCCATGTTTCGTTCACCACAGACATCTGGAGTTCATCCGTGACACCCAGAAAGAGTATTAATAATAATAATAATAATAATAATAATAATAATAATAATATTATTATTATAAGTGTACTTATAATAATAATAAATAGAAGTGTACTTTTTTATGTATTATGTAAGTATCGGATCGGGACCCAGTATCGGCAGATACTCAAATCAAATCATCGGATCGGACGGCCAAAAAACTTGATCGGGACATCCCTACTTAAAAGTTTTAACTTTTTTTTTCATTTGTACCAAAATGACCACGCAACACTGCCGAATCATTTGCATATCACGATTAAGAAAATAAAATTGCAGAACGAAGTACAGAGGGGGGCATATACAGGTGGTAGTGAAAACGGGAGTTAATCAGCAATATAGTGTCTTGAAGATGAGGTATTAAAGATTGCTCAAACCTGCACGAATCACTCCAAATACACCTCTGGGTGAGTCAATGGTGATGGGAAACAAGATCTATAATACGATTACAATCTCTGAAAAATGTTGCGTAACTGGGCCGCTTTAAACTTGAACCCCATTCATGTTGGATTATCAAAATATCTAAGCCCTTTTTGGGATACTCAGTATGTTTGTCAGTATCTCCTAATCCAACAGTTAACTACCCACAGCAGCACATAAGTGGGGAGGACAGTGCCCACTCCTCTGTCCTCAGGCCTGAACGACTTCTTCTCTCCGGTAACATGACTCCTGCTGCCAGCATGCACCAACTCGCCTCAGCACCACATCTCATAATCACCAGACTTTAAGGAAGTCCTCCGGCCACACCAAATTGTAAGCAACCTGTTGTTCTCAGACACTCTCGATACGTTTGTTACATTCTTTTTGTTTGAGTTTCCTGTCCGACACAGGGACAGCTGAAGGACAGGGGCATGTACACGTGTGAAATGTGGAGCCTGCAGTATCCGCGGTGAATACAGACAGCAGCTAATGACACATCTGCTGCTATAATCACCTATTCACCGGGGCCAGACAGGAAGAAGAGAGGAGAGCCTGTCCTGTCCGTCCCATACAACCCCCCTCTCTCCCTCGCTTCCCCCTCCTACAGCTGAACAACCCCCCGAACACAGAGCCCCCCTGGCCCTTCTCCTTCAGCGCGATGGTCTTAGGAGCTCCGAGGGCTCAATGGTGGTGAGGACGTGAGAGCCTATGCATATTCATGAGCCGGTCCAGTCACTGAGACCAGCATTATTCTCCTCAACTGAAGATTCTTGGGAGACCATAGTTCTCAACAGCCCCAAAACTGCTCCAAAACGTATAATACTTCTTCTATTAATTTGGATGCAGTGAGTACCATATTATGCTACTTACTGCAAAGACTTTTTTGAGTTTGTTTGTTCTTCTTTATTAATAACAAGTCTCCTTTGCTCAAATGCTCAAAGTGCTCAGTTCCATCAGCTGATGTCATGATGAGGAGCCCGCCTTCTCCAGAAAGTGTGCATTAGAAATTCTTGGTCTACAAAAAACGTCTTCGGGAAGTCGACTAAAAGGGGCGAGACATAAGCTCTCAAAACAAAATTGCATATCTCTCTCTATCTGACCTAAACTGCACTCACAAGACTACACCTCCGTGGGAGGTACTTATATAGAAAAAAGTACAAGGAAACAATGTATTTGTACAACGAGAGATTCAACTTGTGAATCATGAGTTTAATCTGATTTATTATTACATATAAATACCAAACAATACCACATCTTCTGGTAACTCGCACACTAACTTCTCCTTTCTGTTGTTGTCCCTTATAAATCTTTATAATCTAAAAACATCGATTAATATAATGAACAATGAATACAAATTTTGGTCGACTAAGACACCTTCACTTGATAAATAAACTAAATGCCTAAAGGCCTATAGCCCTACACACTTTTTGAGCATTTAGCTATCAAATTGCATTCAGAACATCATGGTAAGAACAAACAGCTCTGTTTGCCTGGTTTAAATTCACTCCAGTGCAGACTCAACAATGCAGTTTTGTGTGTATAATAATTAGGACTGAATTACTTTAACCAGTTCCAACTTTAACCAGTGGTTGCTCTTGTAATTCTTGTTTTTCTTTGAGTTATTTTTAAATTACTAAAGACATAGACTATTACCACTTCTAATATCACAGGTTAAATTTACCTGTCATTAACACAAATCACAACAGATGCTGACGAGACCAATGGAATAAGTAGGTGGTAGGAAGATGTCCAAATGGCAGATCAACAAAGCATATAGAATATATTTATTAAAGGTGCTATATTGCGGAAAATTGGCTCCTGTGAGTTTTAAGTCATGTTATGTTGTTACCTCATTCACACGTTATTATTCTGTCTACATGGCCAAAGCTCCAAATGCTCTATTCCACTTATGATGTCATGAAATGGTAGTTTTCAAGTTAACAGCTACCTTTTATCTTTACTTCAGTACAGACTGGCAATTCCACAGCTAAAATTATCCAAATTAATGTAGTGAAGCTGTACTGAAAATGAAAAGAACAGTGGAGCACTTCCTGTATTACAACATGACATGACAACAGAGTATTTTTAGTTTAGAGAAGAACTCTAAAGCCTAAATATGCATGAAAGAAGATACAACTCCTGCTATGTTTTTGATAAGGAAACAACATTAGATCAGAAAATACCCCACCCCTTTGGTACAATAGTATTCCAAAGTGTGTATACAGCTACTAATGTCATTGTGTCCTCTGACAAACATACGATAACCACTGATTATACGTAGCCAGTCACATACAGCAAGGGCACAGCTGATTTGGAGATAACAAGAAACCAGTGTGAACCAATATTTACTATGGCAACTTTCCTTTTACGGTATTAATATGGAATAAAATGCTAAGAGGCAATCGAAGGATCGTGACGATGCATGTGTCACCCACTGGGACTGACAATGAACAAAGCCGAGCCCTTTCACACCCCACCTACCTTTTATTGCGCCCTTTTCTGAGCAAGTACGGTGAAATTAACACCACTGCTATAATTGTAATTGAATAAAAGTGCTGTTTATATACTAGTTAGAGGCTACTGAACGCAGTTGTAAATCAACAGGCGGAGTAAACAAAGTAAGTGGTCGCGCGTAAAATGGTACGCGTTTGGCACGTTTTGCGCACTCTCACCAGGCGACGCTGGTAGTTCATTTGGTGTTCCACAAATCTCGGCGTTTGACTGAATTCGTCGCCCCAAAACAATAACAGTAGAAATGATTTACGTGTGGGGTTTTAGATGGATATCAAACAGCCTTTACGCGTGCTTGGTTAGGTGGAGAATGGTAAAGCGGTAGCGCAAGTTTGGGTATTATGAGCATTTGCAGAGTCAGACTGTGGGCAGGCGAGTCTCAAGTTGTTGCGAAAGAGTGATAACGACAAACAAGAAGCAGAGGAGGGAAGGGGAAATATAATATAATATAATACAAAAATAGCAAAAGTAAAAAACTATACACATTTCCGTAATTAGGCAACTCTGCCGAACAACGCTCACCTGCCATCACTTGCTAAACTCTTAATGAGGTCTAATTAAACATCCTCTCTGATAAAAGGTGATCGGGATTATAAGATTTAAGGATAATACATGGCCACTTTAGAAAAAGTTGGATGAAAGCTAGCGCCACTCCTGCTGGGTTAGCACAGCTCAGCGCCTCTCCACAGAACCGCTCCAATCCTCTGCCCACAGCGTCAACTTCACCAAACTGGAGTTCAACGCGCACTCCGATTAGACTAAAACAAAAGGACTAAAAAACTCAACAAGAAGGATCACTTTACACGTTGTCATTTAAAGACGTGAGGCTCCAGTAGCATGCTAGTTAGCAGTAGTTGGGCTAGCCGGTGAAAAGGGGTGCTCGGTGGAGACATCACCAGCCCCGAATAACAGGACACTGTTGAAAAACAAAACAAATCAAGTCCAGTCGAAAGCGTCAAACTTACCGTGTGCTTTGGAGTGCTTTCTATGTGAATGTCAGCCCAACTATAACCAGATATGATCGAACTGCTGTAATCCCACAAAAACAACTAAGATAATGGACTTATTTGGGCGCTCAAGGAGCTTGTTGCGCCTTCGCTTAGCTATATTTTGCTAATGCTAAGCCAGCTAAGCCAAGCTACACGTAGCCTATCTCCTCCTCCTCCAGAACATGGCGGGCATGAGGGAGGGAGCTTGGGTGTGACTATCAGGCTGCTGTGCCCGCTCAGGCTGAGGGGAGCCGGGATACTACTCCACCTCCACAAATCCGGTTCTTCTGGCCTGATCATGGAGAGCTCCTCTGTGGCTCTGCTCAGACCAGTGTTCTCATGGACCATTTCATCCTGTGAACTTTTCATTTGAGTGACTGAATGCAACAGGGCACTGCATGGGACTGCTCTGCACAGCTCTTCAACAATAATGGGGATTGTACTGAATGCCACATATATCATTAGATTAGATTATACAGGCCATGTGTAGAGAGGGTGTCTGTCTTAATAGTCACACAGGGACAGACACTTCTGTGTGCTTAAGCATGATCTCACAGCTCCCCTGCTCATATACATGGTCATACACGTTATGGGTGTGTCAAGACAAGCCTGACAAAGTCTGCAGGACAGCATTCCATCACCTCCTTCTTTTACCTCCACACTCAGTCTCATGTGAACATGCAGGAGGAACACTGGTCACACACTGTCATCTGCAGCTCCGGCCAATCACTGCCCCAGAATAGACATGACAAATGTGCACAGAGCTAAATTTAGCCTCCTTGACAGGAATAGTTCAAAATAAAGGAAGGGATTGATCAAAGCGTCACCACTGTAGCCTTGCCCGCTACACCCGACAAGTTGCCACCACATGAACTATTGCTCAGCTCAGGTCTTTCACACAGTCCCAGAGATGTATTATTATTATTATTATTACGTCTTGCCCCCTGGCTAGGTGTGACATTTAATTTTAGCCCTGTACTTTTTCTTTGCAATATCAGGAACAGCCAACGACTGGCCCTTAATTGAGAAAACAGAAAGATGGATGATTAGAAGACAAGTAAAACACCTTTTCACTCACGGTGCTGAAAATACCCACTGTATTTCACCCTGACATTTACAAGGGCAATAATTAAATAGCACTGGTAGGTATCCTGGTAACTACTCATCCTGCAACCTTTTTGATGTCTACACTTTTTCCTCAGTGTAAGTAAACTCACTTCTATTAGCTATAAATACAGTGTTGTACTCAATATATGTACCAAAAATATGTATTCAGGGTATAGTAGGGTATTCCACTATAAGGTGGGCTACTCTTCCATTTGGTGGTATTCAGAATAATTACTTTCCTGAAATCAAAGAACTACACTGCAGTACAGTGGTGGATGAAATACTCAATTTGTTACTTAAGTATAGAAGGAGAAGAAGAAGAAGAAGAAAACATCCTTTATTTATCCCCATAGGGAAATTATTTCTCTGCCTTTGACCCATCCTTGTTAAGGAGCAGTAGGAAAAATTACTAAAGTAAAAGTAAAACATTAAAAATGTAGGCCTACTTAAATAAAAGTATCTCTATAAAAATGTAAACAGAAGTATTTCTCTGAGATTTTTTAGTGCCAATGTAGTGAATTTGATAAATAATATTGCTGATTTTAAGTGATTTATTTGATTTCTCAGTTTTTCAAGCTGCATATTTCTATAGTTTGTTAAAAGTTGTAACATTAATTAAAATTAAATGTCATAAATTAGCTTTCCGCTATTTCAGCAGGTCTCAATCCATGGCGAAAAGTAAGTCTACTTTTTACTTTTTACTTTTCAGTCTAGTTAAAAATATAGTGGATAAGAAAGCACAGATACCTGCTCTCACACTTACATCACAAACACACCTGGAGTTGTGTTTTGTTTCATTCACACACGTTTAACACACAAACGCGTTATATTTAGTCTGAGTTCTTCTCTCAAACAGAAAACATGCTGTTCCACCTTGTGATGTCACATGGTAAAACAGAAAGTGCACCACTGTGTCCACATAAACATGACCATAAATGCTCATATTGATCACAGACTCCTGAAAATGTGATGTTTAGATCAGGTTTGTATTTTTTCTTAAAACCTGTTTGGCAGCGTTTGCTAATGTGTGTGATGTGTCACCGTGGTAACTGCTGAACGCTCCGCCAATAAAGATGCATGTAGAAAACCCCCAGTGTGATGTCACTGCAAAGTACTAATTTTAGGCCAGTATTATCAGGCTATTATCAGTAGGCTACTTGAAGATTAACTTGATAAACATACCATTAATATCAGTGGTTTCCTTTGTTTGTTATCATGCAATATTTTCCATTCACTAAATTGTACATCATTGTGTCATTGTGAGTCATTGTGTCTACATTAAATCAGTATCATGGGTTGAAAAAAATAATTAAAGAATAAAATATTATTATTATTATTATTATTATTATTATTATTATTATTATTATTATTATTATTATTATTATTATTATTATTATTATTATGTATTTATTTATTTAAAAAAAAAAAAAACTAAACTAAATTACCATGCGTTATCTACTTCATCCAACAGAGGGAAGCACATACCAGCTTTTCCCGTGATGTGAAGCAATGAGAAGTGAAGCTGGAGAACGCCTGTGGCTGTGTGTGCCCTTCAATATTTGATTAGGTTTTGTAACTCGTCGCTTAAAAAAAGTCGTTAGTGCAAAGTAACATTACGATTTACAGCTTTACCTGTTTGGTTTAATTAAAACAATTCGAAACATCCTATTCCCCGTGCACCCTGAGGTCAAATGCAGTTTAAATAAGTAGAAAAAAAAAAAGAAAAAAAAAGGAAATTATTGCTGTGATAGATTGCATTGATAGATTGTACTTCTGATCTGTTTCTGAGTGTATGGGGTTATTGCCTCGCGTGCTGTGGTACTGATTATACATTAAAGGTCCTATATTATGCGAAATTGACTCTTGTGAGCTTTAAGCCATGTTATAATGTTGTTACCTCAACAAAAACATACTTGGAGCTGCTGTGGTTTTTTTTCATTCACACATCTTTGAGTAATTCTGCATTATTAGTATGTCTACATTTCCAAAGCTCAAAATGCTGTTCCACCGTGTGATGTCATAAAGTGGTAGTTTTCATGTTAACAGCTACCTTTTACGTTTAATTCAGTAGAGATGGACAATTCCAGGGATGAAACTATCCAAATGATTCTAGTGAATGTGTATGGACTTCGAAAACACAATGGAGCACTTCCTGTATTGCCACGTGACATCACAAGGTGGAAAAGAGTGTTTTGAGTTTGAGAGAAGAACTCAGCCTAAGCAGGGTTTGTGTGTTGAACATGTGTAAGAATACGTGTTTTTAAAATATATTTAGCAAGAAAAGCATGGATATGTTTAATGCTATATACCGAGGAACATTACAGGAAAAGCATTACCAAATGTGGAGAAGGTCACCAAAGTAGGTCACCAAAAAGTTACATAGTACACCTGGAAAACCTGATTACTGATAGGATATAGTTGGACAATCTTTGAAAAACTACAATAATAACAATATTTAAATCAGACCTGAACCTTATTTCCATTGGGAGTTAAGTTTGCTTTATCTTATACAGTTTTTTCTATCTTTTATTTTCATTCACACATGTTTCAGTAACCCTTTGTTATTCGTCTCCAAAGCTCAAAATGCTCTGCTCCACCTTGTGATGTCGCGAAAAGGAAACAACATTATAGCATAGATCTGCATGATTCTGCATGCACTTTTTTGTTGTTCTTATTTTCTTTTGCACTAAACTGCCTGGAGCTAATGTGGCAAGTGAATTTCTCCTGTGTAAGATCAATAAAGTCTTATCTTATTTTATCTTCTCTTCTCTTATCTGAAAAGACTGTAAAACAGGCCCTTTAATATTGTGACGTCTAAAAAGTTGCAGAGGGCAAGAGTGGCTCAGTTTGAAAAGCATTCGCCCGCCAACCCAAAGGTAAACAGTTTGATCCTAGTTTTTAGTAGTTATCAAATGCCAGTTAGAGAGTGAATGAATAATACGGTGTAATGCACAAAAACTACTACAGTGAACCCTCGCTGTATCGCGGTTCACTCTTCGCGGCCTCGCTGTTTCGCGGATTTTTTTTTCCATTTTTTTTTTTTTTTTTTTCCTTTTTTTTTATAGTGTAACTTTTTTTTACAGTGTAACATTCTGTCCTGCGCCCTGATTAGCTAAGAGACTAGACCAGGACTAAACCAGGTCTAAAGCAGGTCTAAACCAGGACTAAACCAGGACTAAACCAGGACTAAACCAGGTCTAGACCAGGGATGGTAGGGACAGAGTCTCAGATGTCCTTCACGAGAGCGCCTGGGTGACAGGAGGTGTGGCCTTTGTTTACTTGCACGAGCCATGGAAGAGACTGAGTGCGAGCCGGACCATGGAAGAGCCAAGAATCAACATGGACGGGCCTGGCGCCTGGCCGCGCGGCGTCCGGGGGAGCCGCAGCGGGGGGAGGACACTCGCGCGCACAGAGGAGACAGTGGCTCTTCCCCGTGAGAGGACGAGAGGACGAACCCGACCCCGTCCTAGAGAGCTGTGGAGTATTGGCGACGCATTGATAGCAGTCTGATTTTGGAGCCGGGGTGAAATGCAACCAACTCTTGTGAGCGCAGGTTAGTCTTACCTGGTCTTGTGGTGAGGACTGGTGCTCAGAGGCGTCTGTTAGCGGTTTGGCACTGTTAGCAGTGGCTTGAGTCTTGCCCAAAATGATATCCAGGTCGCTTTCCACTCGACTTTCGCACATGGCATGGATATGTGGTACCAAAACAAACACACGTGTCCGCGCGCACGTGTCCGCGCACACGTGTCCGCGCACACGTGTCCGCGTGTCACGTGCCCCCCCCCCCCCCACTATTAATATATTTTAATGAAAATCTACAAAAGTTTGAGTGTTTAAACAAGAGAAAAATGTTAATACCAGTCTCAGAAAGGTGTATAATGTGTCTGGTGAAGCGTTTTCAGCCTTAAAACATGTAGAATAATTGTAAAATATAAAATTGTCCTACTTCGCGGATTTCACTTATTGCGGGCTATTTCTGGAACCTAACCCCCGCGATAAACGAGGGTTCACTGTATATACATTAAAGTTTTGTTTTGTTTTTGTTTGTTTTTTTGGAAGAAGTACTCAGTTTTGTTACTTATGTAAAAGTACAGATACCAGAGCATAAATACTACTAAAAATCACATAGAAAATCTATTTAAGTAAAAGTATTAAAGTACCTCTTTATAAATGTGCTTAAAGGAAAAGTAACGTTTTTTTACAATTTGAGCCTTATTTCGGTAATAAAACAAGTTGTTTTACTCACCCATAGCACTTTGGTGTCATATGGAGCACTTCCAGAGATGTTTTAAGATTTGCGGTTAGCCTAGCGCGACTTCTAGCCATAGCTCGGGGCATATAATATATTCCCCGAGCATGTAATATGCCCCGTGCGGGCTCCAAATAACACAAACTTTAGCACTTTTCAAATCGTAGAAGCTCGATGTCTTAGTCTACGATTTCGTTTGAAGCAAAAGTGGCCTGTAATCCGAGATTTAGCCATAGTTTACAGCTTTGCGTTTCATGTTTGGGTCCCGGGAGCTGAGAGCACAGTCCGCACATGCGCACTGGCGTCCTCATCTACTCGAAACTATGGCTAAATCTCGGATTACAGGCCACTTTTGACCACACGAAATCGTAGGCTAAGACATCGGGCTTCTATGATTTGAAATGTGCTAAAGTTTGTGTTATTTGGAGACCGCAAACAAGTGCCCCGAGAACTCACACGATGGAGATCGCAAATCTAAAACATCTCCGGAAGTGCTCCATATGACACCAAATTACTATGGCTGAGTAAAACAACTTGTTTTATTACCGAAATAAGGCTCAGATTGTAAAAAAAAACGTTACTTTTCCTTTAAAGAATAAAAAGTAAAAGCATTTCGAGCACATTTACAGATCTAATAAAGCTTGAGTGTCGTGACTTTGCTAAAGATTTGTGCTGAATCAACTGAATCAAGTCATTTTTAGCAAGCTGTTTTTATTTGTATATTTTTGTTTTCAGCCTTTTCAGCAGGTCTCAGACTATGATTAAAAAATGTGTTTACTTTTCAGTCCTATCCAAAAAAAATATAGTGGAGTTGAAAGTACAGATACATCCTCTCAAATGTAATGAAGTAAAAGTAAAAAAAAACAAAACAAAACTCCACTTTAAAATCTACTTAAGTACAGAAACCTAAAATTTATACTTAAAGGTGCATTGAGTAACTGACTGAGGGTCCGTCTCCTGCTTGTTTCTATGGAGATGTCATTGCTCTGCCTGGAATGTTCCACAGTATGACATTAAACAGGTCTACTTTACATTTATTTAATTACAGGTGGTTTTACAGCTCAGAAATACATTAAAAAAACAAAAAAACAAGCATTCTGACTGTGAATGGGGTCGCCTCTCCACAGATCTGACCTGTAACTTGGTCTGGTTTGGTCTCCATGGAGATAAAAAGATTTAGTACCATACTGTGAAACGTTTCAGACAAAGCAAAAAGACGGCCGCATTTGACAGACCATCCACCAGAAAAGTGACACAATGCACCTTTAAGTAAAGTACACATACTTAAAATTTACACTTTAGTACAGTACTTTGCTACTTTTACTTTGTTCCTTTTCACCACTAATAATGGCTAATGTTAGGATGGCTAATTGGTAAAAAATACATACAACTATAGTATAGTGGTGGTTATTCTAAAAATAACCCGCGATAAGTGAAATCCGCAAAGTAGGACAACTTTATATTTTACAATTACTATAGATGCTTTAAGGCTGTAAACGCCTCACCACACACATTATACACTTTTCTCAGACTGGAATTAACATTTTCTCACATTTCTCTCTCGTTTAAACACTCAAATTTTAGTAGATTTTCCACAAAAAATGTATTAAAGGAGAATTAACATTTTTTACAATCTGAGCCTTATTTCGGTAATAAAACAAGTATTTTTTACTCACCCATAGCACTTTGGTGTCATTTGGAGCATTTGCAGAGATGTTTTAGATTTAGATTAGATTAGATTAAGCCTTTATTGGTCTCACACACAAAGACACACAGTGACACATGGGAGAAATTTGACTTCTGCATTTGACCCATCCTTTTTTTTTTTCAGGAGCAGTGAGCAGCAATCTTTTTCGGCACCCGGGGGGCAGTACCGTGAAGGGTCTTGCCCAAGGACCCACACTGGTTAGCTCATTGCCGGGGGGGATTTGAACCCCCCGGGGGATTTGCGATATCCGTAACGTGAGTTCTCGGGGCATATGTTTGCGGTCTCCAAATAACACAAACTTTAGCACTTTTCAAATCATAGAAGCTCGATGTCTTAGTCTACGCTTTCGTTTGAGTCAAAAGTGGCCTGTAATCCGAGATTTAGCCATAGTTTCGAGTAGATGAAGAGGCCAGTGCGCATGTGCTCAGTCACAGCTGATTTCACTCTCAGCTCTCGGGACCCAAACATGAAAGGCAAAGCTGTAAGACCTTTGGACCATCGTGTTTGCAGTACCCACTTCAGTCAGGACGATTTTTTACCAGCAAAGGAAAAGAAAGAAGCGGATTCTGCGCGCGATTCTGAGAAGTAATGCGAAACCGATGGCTGTTCTCTGCGCTGCTCCTAAAACTGTCTCCACTTCATTCTTTACGTATCCATTCTGTCTCCTCATCCCTATAGTCCTCTTCAGTCCTCAGTCCTCAGTCCTCTATAAGTCCTCTTCAGCCTCAAAGTCTGAATCTTCTGCCATGTGTCATTCGCAACAGAAAAGTTGCATCTTCTTATCTGTGAAATAAGCTGTGACTGAGCGCATGTGCACTGGCGTCCTCATCTACTCGAAATTATGGATAAATCTCGGATTACAGGTCACTTTTGACTCAAACGAAAATGTAGACTAAGACATTAAGCTTCTATGATTTGAAAATTACTAAAGTTTGTGTTATTTGGAGACCGCAAACATATGCCCCGAGAACTCACGTTACGGGTATCGCAAATCTAAAACATCTCCAGAAATGCTCCAAATGACACCAAAGTGCTATGGGTGAGTAAAACAACTTGTTTTATTACCGAAATAGGGCTCAGATTGTAAAAAAAAAAAAAAAAAAGTTAATTCTAATTTAATAGTGACGCGTGTATTTCACAGTTCTTCTGACCACGCTGCTCTGCCTTGGTGCAGGCGTCTTTTACCGAGTGCACTCTTTTTTTCTTTTGGGTGAGAAGATTCTTATAAACAGACATGCCACCAGTGATGGACTGAGCGGTCTGGCATTTGGGCACATGCCACACACCTGGGGTCGCGAGTAGGAGACCGTGCAGAGTCTGCACCGAATACCTAGCAGCCCACCCGCTAGGTATTCGGTCGTTAGCCGTGGATGCGGTCCCGAAAAGAAACACGGTCTGGACACTGCCGGCCTCGGTCTCGTACTCGCGGCTCCTTGTGAGACGCACGGCCTCGCGCCGGTCATGCTGCTCTATCACGGATTTGACCACGATGAGCAGGTGCTCGTGTCCGCACGCACACTTCTCCGGGTGGTCAATGCGCATCGGGAAGTATCGTCAGTGATTCCGCAGAAGGAACTGGTGAAACCTGGAGTCCAGGCGGTGGAACCAGTCCTGAGACACAGAAGCGTTCTCTGTGCTCACACTGTGTTTGAATGAGAAGCAGTCCGAGCCGCACCAGGCTTTCAGCTCCAGTGCCTCCTTGCCTGACAAATCGGCAAAGGTCTACAGTCTCTTAGCCAATTAGGACGCAGAACACAATGTTGATACACTATTAAAAAAATTTAGATTAAAAAAAATCTGCAAAACAGCGAGGCCGCGAAAAGTGAACTGCGATATAGCAAGGGACCACTGTATAAGATTTTGAATATCTACACGAGTTCCCACACAGAGTAAAGTGTAGACCTCAGTTAACTTTGTGTCTCTGGTCTTGACAAGAGGTGGCATTTCTGAGCACAATCTAATTACACCACATAAAAGATAATTAGCAGACTCATTTAGATTCTATATTCTAAAATTTATTATAAACTAAGACCAACTTCACAAAGCACATATTGTGTAGGATTAAAATTATGAAGATTTAAAGGTCATATATAAGGAAAACTGATTCGTATTATAATGCTCTTACCTCGTCAAAACATGAAAGGGTCATTCCAGAATTGGAGGACATTTGGGCTTTAAAATTCTTGAAAAAGAAACCTTCACTTTTCGGATTTTCTGCTACATATTCATCAATAATAGGTAATAAACTATCAAATGCTTGATTAGCTCAGCTTATAGATCAATGATACAATTTTTGTGACATGATTTATTTAGTTTATTTATTTATTTACTCTAATCACAGTAACAGGGTTGCAAATACGCACTAATGTTAATTTTATCTCAGGAGTAGAAGCTGTTTAGCTGTTACTGCTAATCAAGAGGAAAAATTTATTTATGCAAATAAGTAAAGGAAAAAAATAATAATAATTGTCTTATTCTGATAATATGCATAACAGGGTTGCATGAGGTAGAGTGAGACATTCAATCAAGATAAGATAAGATAAGATAAGACTTTATTGATCTCACACAGGAGAAATTCACTTGCCACATCAGCTCCAGGCAGTTTAGTACAAAGAAAGTTTGAACAAGAAAGTGCATGCAGACAAGATAAGTAATAATAATAAAATAAGTTAATAAGAGAATATAGAACATTCATTCATTTCGTTCATGAATGAAAAGAATATAGAACAATCAAGGCAAACTATGTTATAAAAATATGAAAAATAGAAGAGAAGACAAAACTTTGGTCTACCCATTCTTTTGGAAAACTTTGATGATGTCAAGTCCAGGGGATCATGTGGTTCTGTTTTCTTCTTCTTCTACCAGGCTAAAAATATTATGGTAACAGGGTTGTGTGCATGTTGTGGGACACATGTTCCATGAATAATAATAATTATTTGAAATATTTATTAAAACAAATGTTCCCACAGTTACAAGAGATGGCAATGAAACAATAAAAAAAAAATAATAATAATAATAATTTAATTTTAACTGTTTTATTTCAGATTGAATTTGGACATTAGAGGGGTGGGACAAGAGGAAAATGGCATTTTGGGAGGTACTCCAGACTTATTTGGTATTTTAAAAACTATTTTCAAGCATTCTTTTCCCTTAGTTTTTTTTTAAGATTTGGTCTCAGGACAAGTAAATTCACTCAGAAACTGTATGTTTTAGTATTTTGTATGTGGATTATTTAATATTTGATGGGTGGGATGTAAAATGTCCTCCAATTCTGGAATGACCCGGAAGCTGGAGTTGTGTTTTGTTTCATTCACATGTTTGAGTAATTTAACCACAATTAAACTGCATTACTCTACAGCGCACTAGAGTAACCTTAAGTTGTTGATTTTATTTTTGAATACTTTTGTTTTACCTTTTGTACAGTTCAGATTGTCCAAAAAAAGTTTCCAGTATCTGCTGGTGCACCAAGGAGTGAAGCTGAAACAAAAGATGTAATAGCAACGTTTCAGAAGTTTGTTTCAGTTGTTTAACACACAAATCCTTCATATTCAGGCCGAGTTCTTCTCTCAAACTGAAGACACACTGTTCCACCTTGTGATGTCATGTGGTAATACAGGAAATGCTCCACTGTGTTTTTAAACTTCATACTCCTTCCCAAGAATCATCAGACCTGGATAAAAAAAAGGTAAAAGCAGTTAATGTGAATTTGAATTTTGGAGATGTAGATCGAATTTTGGAGATGTAGATCAACTAATAATACATTTTGGAGCTGTAGATTGAATTTTTGAGATATAGATTGACTAATAATTAGGGCTGTCAAACGATTAATTTTCTTGATCGCAACTAATCTCAGAAATTTCATAGTTAATCGCGATTAATCGTTATTTATTTTGCATGTTTAAAATTGATATCTTGCAGTAAGACCGTTCGAATCTAAAGTTAAACTCACAATGCAAAGTATTTCTCACCATTTTTTTTATTTCAAAAAAGTGCAGAGAAAGGAAAAAGTAACAATGAACCAGTAATAGTGCTTACTGAATGAGAAATTGTAAATAAATGATTGAAGCCCGCTCGAGCTGCCTACGGATGCGTAGAAGGAACAAAATACTAGCAAACTCAAAATAGCGCGTTTAACCGACAATGAGTTTAATTAATACAACCAAATGAGCTGCATATGGATGGTAGAATTGCGGAAAATGCTGGCAAACTCTGATCGCGATTAAAAAAAATTGTTCGCGATCATTAATCGTTCGCGATTAATTGCGATTAACGCGTTAATATTCCCAGCCCTACTAATAATACATTCTGGAGATGTAGATCGACTAATAATACATTTTGGAGCTGTAGATTGAATTTTTGAAATGTAGATCTTGAATCTTGAATCTAATACATTTTGGAGATATAGACTGACTAATAATAAATTTTGGAGATGTAGATTGACTAATAATAAAGGATTACTCAAACATGTATGAATGAAACAAAATAATGAGGTAATATAGAACCTTTAATAAATATGAATGTAAAAACATTTTCTGTCATCAAAAGTCTCTAAACAAACTTGCATCCAATTCGATTATGCAAATCCTAAACATTTTCCCTACACAAAAACACCAACACTGAAGTGCAAATAGTGTGGAGACAGATAGCCAGTGACAGTATATTGTATTAGTATTTGGCCCATCAAAGATTCAGCCTCTAACTGCAGACGGCATATGACTCATCCATTTGAATAGCATTTACTTTGGCAGTGCGTGTCAACATTATGTCTCGACTACGCGGTTCAGAAATATAGCATATGTTTATAGATCTTATACCAGAAATGACAAGAGCGTTTACAAAAGGAAGTACAAGTATAGATTTTATAGGCTTTAAGTACTCAGCACACAGTATGGGAGGAGTTTACAGAATGTAAAAGTAACACAAATAAAAACTTGACTTCTTTTTTGTTTTTTCTTATGTAATATCATGTTTCTATGTTATGTTAAAGGGCCCATTTGACACTACTTTCTGATCTATGCTACTGTATAATGTTGTTTCCTCGTCACAAACACACCTGGAGCTGTGTTTTGTTTCACTCACACATGTTTAACACACAAATTCTGCATATTTAGGCTGTTCTTCTCTCAAACAGAAGACCCGCCGTTCCACCTTGTCATTACATGTGGTAAGTTTTTAAACTCCATACACCTTCACGAGAATCATTTCAGCTCTGGAATTGCCAATCTCTACCTAACTAAAGGTAAAGGGTAAGGCGGAACAGAGCATTTTAAGGTTTGGAGATGTAGACAGACTAATAATAAAGGATTTTAAAGGATGTTTTAGAGGAGGTAACATCATTATAGCTCACAAGAGTCTATTTTGTGTAATATACCTTGTGTAATGCAACTTTAATGCTACTGCTCCCTGCTCCGAGCCAAATTTCTTCGTGAGGAGACAAAATAAACAAAACGCAAACCTGCACCTATACCTATATGTTTTTATACTTTCGTTATTATTCTGTTAATAGGTAAGTAAGGGTGGCAGGGGTGTAGTGGGTTAGGCATTACCCACCAACCACAGAGTAGTCGGTTTGAAACCTGTCCCAGTTACAATAGCTTAAAAAAAGTAGTGGTAGTTATAGTACTTCAAAAAAGGTGCATTGTAGTATTTTCATCTTCTAGCAGCAGTCCTAATTGTTTATAATATAATAATCTTAGTTTTTTGAATATGCATATTTTAGACTATGAATAATTAGGAACATTGCAATAGCATTTTTAAGGAATATCTGTAGAAATTCTTGTAATTATGTGCAAGTGCTACTACAGATTTTAAATGGTAAAATAAAATAGTAAGAGCAATTGAAAAAAAGATAAATGATTTTGTTTCTATAGAATAAATCATTACATTTCAAACTTTATTACATCAATTTTTACTCTTTAAGTACATTTTAAGCTGATACTAATACTTTTTCATAACTTTTACTTTAGTATTTCTTTTGCCCTGTTAGCTGTACTTTTATTTAAATAACAAAACTTGCGTACTATTTCCACCACTGCCAAGGAACCGGCCTATTCAAGCACGGTATATATTTTTGAACATTGAAACAGAAACAGAAGTAAATGTAAACCAATGGAACTTTGTATTTCACAGAGAGGGAGCTGTCTGTCTCTGTTTTTGATTTCAAACACTGTGCCCACCTGAGTTTCCACTGTTAACAAAGAGGCTTAGAGTGAATAGAAAATACAACGTCATTAACTATTTTAAATGTGCACTATGTAAAATAAGAGGTGGTGCTTTTGCTTTTTTGCAAAAATACTGTGAAAAAACATGTATTCTTGCCGTGAGCAGAGGACGGTAGAGTAATCAAAAATTGTACATGAGTAAGAGTGATGTTACTTTGAAATAATATTACTCAAACAGAAGTACAAATTTAAGTATTTTGGGAAAACTACTACTACTACTCAACTTAAAGAGTAGCCTAACTGTCGGGATGTAATCTGAAATTAATGCAATCTGAAGAACAAAACATTAAATAATGCACACATTTTGGTATTTTCAAAGAATAGACACAAAGATGAGGAAAAACTAAATCATATCTGAAGAAGCGAAGCAAGAAACCCAAATGTTCAAATCATTTTATACTGTCAACATAAAGCTTTTGTCACTTGTAGACTTCCTTAAGTAGGAGTAAAAGTATGCAGTTAGTACAGTACAGCTTCTTTAAAAAGTTTCAGAAGTAAAAATAACTGAGTAAATGTAACTGAACACTGCCCACCTCTGGCTGTAAGTGAGATCGCCTCTCCAGATGTCTGACCTGTAACTTAACCTTGTGTAACGCTCATCTATATCTATGACATTTCAAACCAAGTGTAAACCGATCAAAAATGTCAAATGTATACTCCCACAAGAAACCCACATTTTCCACCAATTTCCACAAAAATCAGTACAGCGACGATGTGTTCATAGTTAAGTTTGCAGCTGTTACATAGATACAGTTGTAAATATACTGTAGTTGTCATAGAAGTAGTGGTAATTTGTACCACTACTTGTACTTCAATGCAATTCCTGGATTATTTGAGCATTTTTACTGCTTTGGTACGGCGGCACATTCAACATTTTTTATCATGTAGCACCAAATCTAAAACACAAAACCTGAACCAGATCTAAACTCAAAACTAAAAAACCTCAAACTAAACTAAAGCAGGACCGTGGATCATTTTCACACTATAATAGATTCCTTCAATGTCAAATGCTTTGTTTAAATTCATATATTCGATTAGGAGGATTACACTCAATGTACAAACAAACAAAGTACTTAAGTAAAGGTTTTCGGTGTTTATATTTGGCTTAAGTACATTTTAAAGAGGAAACTTTTTAATTTTACTTCACTACATTTGAGAGCAGGCATCTATACTTTCTACTCCACTACATTTCTGAACAGGACTGAAAAGTAAAAGTGTTTTTTATTATTGTTTGAGACCTGCTGAAAAGCTTAACACATTCATAATTTAAGCAAACAAAAATATACAAATAAAAACAGCTAAAATGGATGATTATTGAACAAAATACAACATAAAATCTGTATTACAATAGCCTACAATGATGCTTTGCGGTGCTTTTGGGGAGGCCACGATGGACGAGTGCGGCTTACATGTTTGTTACTTCACAAGTGAACACTGTGCAACCTGTACTAAGAACTTTAATGTACAGTTTTATCTGCAGGCTGAACAAATCAGACAATGAAATAATGATATCACTCACAAATATGAGATTCAGTGCAATATGATGTCAGTCCAATATGTGGAGACACTGGTCTGGTTGTCTTTTAAAAACATAAATGCTTATTGTTTTGTATTGTCAATGGCCTTGTCTGTTTTAAAAAATGGACCATGAGTCCGTAATAAAGATGAAATGAAATTTTTTTTATCAAAATCTTCATATTTCAAGCATTATAAGACCTCAAAATCTGCGTGAAATACTGTACATTTTTAAACAGGTACTTTTACTGAAGATTTTTTACTTTTACTTGAGTATTTTTTGCTCTGGTAACTGTTCTTTTACTAAAGTATCAAAATCGAGTACTTCTTCCAACCCTGCTGAACTGCAGTCATTAGTTTCCTCGTGTTAACTTCCCCTTCTTCTCCTTGGTGAGTAATCAGATCAGCAGACTGGGGCTTTCCTGAATAAAATAATGCTGCCAAACCACATTTTATGAAGTCATGTCGAGTATCAGAATTTTGGCAAATAAAAGTACCTGCAGCGGTTAAGAGGTGGTTTCTACTTGGCTGGCCTCAGGTTTCATCAAATCCAACTATTTATTCAGGGCCAATACAACTGCTAAGGTGAATTCTTTCAAACAGAAGCTATAGGTTGACAATATTAAATTATTTGTGGTTTTTGCATCGCTCCTTCTGATATTTTAATCTAATTTAATCTAATTTGCGTCTATACCAATTGTTTTAAATATACCTCTAATTATAAATCAGATGTTATCTCCAGAGCATAGACTGTATTTATAAATAGACAGAATGGAAGGAAGTGAGCATGGGGGTGCTTCCGGATCCATCTGTTCTGGCCCCAACTGACTTAACATTGGAAAATTGTCACCTCTCTCTGTAACTGCTCCAGGGAGCCTTAAAATTTTGGTCTTGAAATTTACCTATTAACCCGCTCTACATGATCTTGCTTTTTATTTTTATTTCACTATTCGCTATTTTGTCCGTGAATAAATTCCTATTCTTAATATGGAGCTTGGTTTCAAATTTGCCCCTGTAACCACTAGCATCATGAACTTCATTTGACTGGAGCTGAACACTATGGGTGACGTCACACTCCCTTAGTCCACTTCTTTATCCAGTCTATGGTCCAGACACTTAACAAAGGCTGCGTCCCATTACTCTGTCTTACCCCTTCCCCTTTATCTACATCTTTGTCTTGCCCCTCGATACCGAGCTGAGAGGGCTCGGGGTATGAATGTTCCCCTAAGAAATGGGACACCACTCGATTACCGTTTGCGTCATCATCCCTTGCCTCTACCTGGCTGCTACGTCTACAGAGGCGACAACAATTGACGTAAACAAACATAAACAATTGTCAATGATTATCGGCTACCTCAGCTCGACAAAAAAACTAGCTGGTTTATGCATGAAAGTTCGATGAAAACGATAACGTCGGCTAAACAGACACCGCAACATCAGTTTAACATCAGTAAAAGTAACATAGAACATAAGCGTCATAATTGTAAACCACGCTAAACTGTTACTCGATAATTACAACTGCTGAAAATACATTTATGAGACTCCTTGGCTGGTCGATGTGACGCTGCCATCCTGATCCCAAAACCTGCCTGAGCTTGTAGGTGTACCCCTTCGTTTCAAGTCTGGTCGAGAGCTTACTTCGTTTCAAGGGGTATGTAGCCCTCGGTCGTGGCCCTAGCACATGATCAAAATTAGAATCGGGACACCCCTTGCCCTCACACGAACGAGCAAAACCAAGTGGTAGGGGTAAGACAAAGGGGTAAGACAGAGAAATGGGATGCAGCCAAAAACAGGTAAACATTAATTCCTTGGACCACTACTTTGTACTTCTACATGAGTTATAATATTTTAAAAGTAACTGAACTTACTTGACTAAAAGATCTCCAAATTATTATGCATCTCTACGTATCTGACCCAAACTGCACTCATAAGTCTACAACAGCACGGGTTTCAACTACTCATGCAGAAAAAAAGTTCTAGGAAACAATGCATAAATGTATAAAAAACATATTATAATCTGCCTTTTTTGATGCTCTGGTTAATGGACGAACCAGAGCACTGCACCACCACCACAGAAATAATATCAAGTGCAGTCCTTATCTATTTTGTAAACCAAACCATATGAATATACCAAGTTATATAAAGACTAGAACTTCAAATGGACACTGTTATGTTGTACTGCCGACCTTTTAATATTTGACATGTCAGTTCAAAGCAAGTTGTAAAATATAGGCCAACATACTGACATAACATAACAGCATAAACTAATAAGAATCTCTTGGTAGGGAAAAGCAGTTCTTCAAAGATGTCCAAAAATAACCAATGCGCGCTGTGTTTTTATGCGTTTTATCTGCTCCAGGCTCAAGTCTATTGATCACAAAGTTCATTCATGACACTCCGGAAGCATTGATATGAGAAGACAAATTTAGACGCTTGTAATAATGCCAAGATGCAGAGTTACAAGAAGAACACATTCTCTTTGCTGTGGCCAGTTAGAGGATTGTACATACTAGTATATTTGAGCTTTGTTCTTATAACAATAATAACACTAATAGATGGTAATGGAAAATGGTCACTTTACTTCAAGGAACACACCTCATACATCAGTGGGGGCGAGATGGGTTAAGTGTCTTGCCGAAGGATACAATAATCGGACGGCCAATCTCTGGGTCAGTGGCTTTGATGTTTATGTAGAGAGTGGGATTCGAACTGCTTTTTTATCTATGTAGAATAGTTTTTATCTGCTTGTTGTATTTTTATACTTCTGTAGCCGGAAGTCCATCAAAATTTCGTTATGCTTGCATAATGACAATAAAGAATCTTGAATCTTGAACCTTTGAATCAGTAAACACACACTACTAAGTGAAATACTTTCACACACAATACATTTGGTTTTTCATATATACAGCATATTTCACATATACAGTTCATTAAAGGGGGGTATTTTACTTGTATGGGGTATTAACTGCTAACACATTACATTTTTAGATTTAGATTGTTTGGAAAATGCTATATTTGCGGAAAAGAATGTATTAACATGTTTTTTAATTATTATTTTTGTTTTACTTTTAGTTTTAGTTTCTTCTTAGTTTCTTAGTTTATTAAGGACAGTGTGCAGTTTCATTAAAAAGATGTCTGCACCAGATTTAGCTCAAAGCTAATTTCCATCTGCAGTCCTCACATCATAAAATACAATACAAAAATACGATAAAGTGCAATTATAAATACAATAAAAATACAATACAATATAATAAAATAAAAGAAATCACATATCAAATACAAGGTACAATCTTAAAAAGCTAGTGCAGGATAAAATCTTAAAATATAAGCACTTTTGTTTTTGATGCTCAGGTTCAAGTTTTGTATCATGTGTTTCTATATTATGGAGAATTGTCATGTGGAGCATGGGTGACGTAGGCCGAAAGCAAACGTGGCAAAAGGAGAAATTCAATTTGTCAACTGGACAAAGGTTTATTTGGTCAAATACGTTTTGCTATTTGTTAGTTAGGTAAGCCTATTCAATATGCTGTGGGAGTGGAGTGTGGGTCTTGTTAGCAGAACCATTCAGGGCCATAATGGGTATTTTCACACCTCTGGACCTGACCTGCTTCCTTATTGTTTTCTTTGTTTGTTTTGCTTTAGGTTTGAGGATAGAGTAATAGATGGGAGGCAAATGATGTCTGAGACCTCCATTTCTGTTCAAGGAAGGATTCTCTTTGACAAAAATAGCCTCTTTAACTCCCCTCTCAAACCAGTTCTTTGCTCTGGCCAAGATCTGTACCTCACTGTCCTCAAAGGAGTACCCAGAACTGAAGAAGCAGCTTGGATGAGCTGCGAAACTTATTCGACCAAATAAACTTTTGTCCAGTTGACAAATTGAGTTTCTTCTTTTGCCATGGATTCTACCTGGACGACTGAGGGATTCTACATACATCTTGTACAGCAAACTGTAAAAAGCGCTTGAGCACGGCCTGGGAGAGATCACTACATTACTCAAACATGTATGGATGACATCTAAATCCTCTTCAGGCATTTTTTTGATGAGGGAACAACATTGAAGCATGATAGAAAGCTCAAAAAACATATATATTTCCATAATATCCCCCTCAAGTCATGTGTGTGTTATGTAAAATGTTCAAATCAAATATTGCCTTTAGTGATAACAACTGTAATCTTATATTCATTCAATATTATTGCCATTTGTCAAAATTGTTTACATTTTTGTGTTTTGGTCCAACAATCCAATCAGAAAGCAGAATCATCTCCACTTTGGGTTGCCAGATCCTATGACATAAATCCAAAAATGCTCTCTATGATATGGCATTTCTCATATTCAGTTTTTTTTAAACAAACCAGTATTACCTTTAACAATGCTGTGAGACACTTACTGTATACTGAACAAATTAAGACTAACATATGGCAAATAAAAATACATTTTGAATTTGAATCAACAAATTGTTTTCTTTTTTTTTTTTTTTTTTCATGACCAATAATTGTCAACCATGTAGTTTAGTTCAGCCCACAACATACATCTTCAGGAATAAATGGATTAGGTATAGATTAGCAGTACGTAATTCAAGCTGTCCCTGGTTTGGACGTATTGAAAATATGCACTTTGAACTATATTCAAATTTCAAAACATACATTTCAAATCTAACCAAAATCATGAATAGTGCATTGATTTGTTTGTCCGTTAGCTGTTCAAGTCTACAATTCAATCACATTATAAACAGCTGCAAAATTATCAGTTTTCTCTGATTTTACTACTTATAGCCCTAGGTATGTGTTTGGGTAAAAGGAACATTTTTGTTTGAGTCTATAAACTACTGACAACATTTCCCCCAAATTCCAAATAAAAATATTATCATTTAGAGCGTTTATTTGCAGAAAATGACAAAAGATACTTTTTTCAGACCTCAAACAATGCAAAGAAACAAGATCAAATTCATTTTGAAACAACATAATACAGTGGTACCTCACCTTAAAAAAGACCCTACATACGAAAAATCCAAGTTACGAAACGTCTTCACGTCAAATTTTGGTCTCTAGATACGAAAGAAAATTCAAGTTACGAAATGCGAAATCTCAAAAATTCAATTAATGCGAGCTCAGATGCACGCCCCAAACGTAAATACACTTTATCAACACACACGGGGTTAGGTTCCAGAGGTGGCCCGCAGTGGGAGAGGTCCACGAGGTAGGACAACTTTGTATTTTGCAATTGTTCTACATGTTTTAGGGCTGTAAATGCCACAACCACACACATTCTACGCTTTTCTCAGACTGGAGTTTGGCTTTTCTCGCATTTCTCTCTCGTTTGAACACTCGAACTTTCATAGATTTTCAATGGAATGTGTTGATAGTGAAGCGTGGGGGGGACACGGCTCAATATAGTGCTGAACGTGCGAGGGGAGCGGAGACACAGGATTACACAACACATCATCAGTAGGGTAAAACTCACCTGTCTCACGACGGTCTAAACCCCGCTCACGTTCCCTTAGTGAGTGAACAATCCAACGCTTGGTGAATTCTGCTTCACAATGATAGGAAGAGCCGACATCGAAGGATCAAAAAGCGACGTCGACACAGCACGGGATGGAGCCGCGGCGCCCGGGCCGTGCCTCCCCCTCGGGGCTGTGGGCCTGCGTCTGCGCGGGCCGAGCACGGGGTGATTTAATCCTGGTCTGGTCCCGGTTTGGTCCGGGTCTGGACCTGATCCGGTCCTGGTTTAGACCTGGTCTAGACCTGGTTTAGTTCTGGTCTAGACCTGGAAGTCACATAGAAGCAGAACCCGCCCCGAGCGAGACCACGCGGTCTTGCCCGCCGATAGAGCACCTTTCTCGGCCTGTTAGCTCACAGTGTCAGCCCCCCGGCTCTGGAGGTCACATAGAACCAGACCCCGCCCCGCTCTTATTCCCGCTGAAAGAGCGTCTTTTTTGGCCTCTTAGCTCTAGCGCGGAACGCGCAAGGAGCGCGGAGACACGAGCAACGCGCTCCTCCAACGGCACTGCCATGTCCCGGGATAATCCTGGTTTAGTCCAGGTCCAGTCCAGGTTTAGTTGGTTTAGTTCTGGTCTAGACCTGGTTTATTCCAATCAGGACGCAGAACACAAATATTACACTATAAAAAAAAAGTTACACTATAAAAAAAAAACCCTTGGAACGGATCAGGCCTTTTCCATTGAAATAGCTACTCAATTTACGAAAAAATTCACGTTACGAAACCACTTCTGGAACGAATTAATTTCGTAAGGTGAGGTACCACTGTACTAATGTTTACACTTAAGAAGAGTTCAGAAATCAATATTTGGTGCAATAACCCTTATTTTTAATCACAGCTTTCATGCATCTTGGCATGCTCTCCACAAGTCTTTCACATTGTTCTTGGGTGACTTTATTCCACTCCTGGTGCAAGAACTGAAGTAGCTCAGCTTTGTGTTTGTGTTGGAATTCAACAGACGCTGGAATGGAATGGCTGTAATACATGTAGAGATGCTGATTTCAGAAAAAAATGCAGTGGGCTCTTATTTTTTTTCCAGAGCTGTACATTCAAATTAATTCAAAATTATTAATAGTTTGTTGATTTGTTTGTCCGTTAGCTGATCAAGTCTACAATTCAATCACATTATATAATTCCACATATAAAAATAATAATGGTAAGAGCAAATCCAGGGCAGCGTAATCCACTGTACATCATCTGAACGTAGTCCTCAAAGCAACGAACATGTCCACAGAAGTCACACAGATTGCATGAGACAAATATACACACAGGAAGTGCCTCCCACTCACCCTCCCTCCCTCCCTCTCTCCCCTCCGCTCGACCATCCCTCCATCTCTCTCTCTCTCCGGCATTACTCATGGCAGCGTTGCCGAGCAGCAGACAGCCAGTCCATCCTCCGCTCTCTCGCACATCGCATCCACCTGTTTTTTCCTCATATATGATTTCATTTGAACAGCTTTTTTGTCACTGAGCTCTATTTTGTATTGATTTAACCCCATCCCCTGTGTTGGGGGCTTCAGCGGGGTGTCCAGTAGAGGAAGTCAGCATGGAAGCAGTAGCACTTTACACCTTTCGCGCAACGGAGGGAGACGAACTTAGTTTCAACAAGGGGGACATGCTCAAGGTAAGATATTATCACTTCTGCTGTATACAGGTACCATTAAAAAAAAAAAAAAACTATTATAGACTGTATTGAAGTATTGAAGTAGAAGTATTGGTACTGCGATTTAAGATGTCGCAATAAAAGGTATAGCCTATGTAAAGGTATTGTGTGGTCATATCGCATATAATTTTCAGTTTTCTTAATATAAACCAATATTTTAAGATACTAAGTACTATAGCCTACTTCAATGTTCATTCAAATGCACTAAATGTGTTTACCAATAGTGGTCCAGCAGTTTATCGGGTTGTTTCATACCTCTTTTGTTTACATTTTTATTACATTGCATTTGCAAATGTATTATCTCTATAAATGTTTCGCACATCTGGCCGGTAATTCAGTTTTTGATGATCCTGAGCTTTATTGTTTATACTCATAAAGCTTAAAATGAAAATATCTTTTGACTCATTTTCAAGAAGTTCAATTTTAGTTGTCATCTTTTAAAATAACTAATTATTATTTAAGTTTTGATCATGGTTTAGTCTTTAATTTTAGGGTGATTCAGACTTTCACATCGCATATAAATTGGACTAAAAGAAAAAGAGAATTAAACCATGACTAAACCAGGACTAGAGCAAGACCAAACCAAGTCTACATCTGGACTATGGGTTAAAACCTGGACCAAACAAGTATAGTTTAAGTATAGTTTTATTTTAACTTAACGTGCTATATTAAAATACATTCAAATCAGGTATTTTATTTTATTTTTACTCTTTCGTATTTTCCAGAGAAGTAGAACATCGGAACTAGCTACTTTCTTGGCATGGTCTGTAGCTTTGTCATGTGGCCGGAGTGAAACACGCACGGTTTTATGCAGCTTCCTGGTTTTGTCTTGTTCAGACAATCTACAAAGACACTTGCTTCTGAGAGAGACATAGTAAATATAGCGAGGAAATCACACGCACAGCTGGGTGACTGTTCTAGTAGAAAATTGCATCTCCACGAATTCACGAGAACGGCTTCTTATGTAGGCCCAGACCAGCTGTTAATTGTTAGCTGTGTTATTGTGAGTTGAGTTCACTGTTGGGGGGTGGAGAAAAGTACAATAAATAAGAAAAGTACAATATATGGTACTTTTTCTGTATAACTTCCATAAAAGTTGGTCAGATATGGGACAAAGCATTTTTATAGCAAATTGGTTTCATAATATTGGAAAAAGTGGACACATGATTTTTGTAATTACAGTTAGCTCAACATAATTTCATTGATTGACTGATTTTGGAGTCAAGAAATATGCAAATACAACTCGTGTTTTTTTTTTTTACCTGACCATTTCTCTTAAAGGGCCCATATTTTGTTATTTTCTGCTCTCATATTATGCCATTTTCTAATCAATGTTATCATGTTCTTTCCCACAAACCCTCCATATTTAGGCGAAGTTCTTCTCTCAAACAGAAAACACTCTGCTCCTCTATGTGATGTTTGGATGAACTAAAGGTCAAAGGAGCTGTTAATTTGAAAATAACTGCTTCATGACATCGCAAGGTGGAACAGAGCACTGTGAGCTTTGGAGATGTAGACAGACTAAAAGAAAAATAGGGTTACTGAAACGTGTGAATGAAACAAAGCACCAAAAACTCCAGGTATGCTTTGTTGAGGTAAAAATGGTGCAAAAGCAGCAAGAAATCCGCTCTGCAGTTCTTTGAAGCTGCCCAAATTTTATTTCAATGACACCACAATGTGCAGTGTGGATCTCTTTCTTCTTTTGCACAATCTTTGTCTTTGGACGCAGTCACAATTTTTATTGGATGTGCATGTCTCTATCTATCAGTCCGCTTTGATGAGGTAACAACATTATAACATGGCTTAAAACTCACAAGAATCAGTTTTGCGTAATATAACTCAGTAACATAGCTTCTGAGAATTTTTGGTCCACCTGTTTTTGGTCCATTTTACTGAGTGGTTCAGTGATTATAGCATTCAAATCCCCCCTGGCAATGAGCAAGCCAGTGTGGGTCCTTGAGCAAGACCCTTCACGGTACTGCCCCCCAGGCGCCGGAAAGATGGCTGCCCACTGCTCCTGAAAATAGGATGGGTCAAATCCCGAAGTAAAATTTCTCCTGTGTGTCACTGTGTGTGAGATCAATAAAGGCTTAATCTAATATACAGCTCTGGAAAAAAATAAGAGTCCACTGCTTTTTTTTCTGAAATCAGCATCTCTACATGTATTACAGCCATTCCATTCCAGCGTCTGTTGAATTCCAACACAAACACAAAGCTGAGCTACTTCAGTTCTTGCACCAGGAGTGGAATAAAGTCACCCAAGAACAATGTGAAAGACTTGTGGAGAGCATGCCAAGACGCATGAAAGCTGTGATTAAAAATAAGGGTTATTGCACCAAATATTGATTTCTGAACTGTTCTTAAGTGTAAACATTAGTATTATGTTGTTTTAAAATGAATTTGATCTGGTTTCTTTGCATTGTTTGAGGTCTGAAAACATGTATCTTCAAATAAATGCTCTAAACGATAATATTTTAATTTGGAATTTGGGGGAAATGTTGTCAGTAGTTTATAGACTCAAACAAAAATGTTCCTTTTGCCCAAACACATACCTATAAGTAGTAAAACCAGAAAAAACGATAATTTTGCAGTGGTCTCTTATTTTTTCCAGAGCTGTAGTCCACCGACCAGAAAGTCAAAAGATTGATTCTCGCTCTGACTAAACGTACTTGCGTTGTGACTGGCAGACTCACTTGCCTCAGTCCACCCCTATAGGACAGCTGTGGCTATATAATATAAATAATGGGATATGGAGTGGAACACATTATTACAGTACAAATCATTATAATTATATCACAAGACATTTTTGGACAAACAAACAAACAAACACACAAACATCCTCAGTCATCTTATTCACAAATACATCTATTATTATTCTTATTTTTTACTTTGACTTTGACTAAAAAATGATTCTATGATCAAAACTATCTATCAAAATTCTAGCTTGATAATACACTGATAATTGTAATTACACGTTTATAAGAGCCACGCAGGGGAAGCATAAAAATAAAAATAGATCTTCCAGATAAAAAAATGTATTTGCTTAAAAGTTAAACACTCAAATCTCTGTATTTGTGAGCGTCAAAAATTATATATTTTTAATCTGACAATTGCCGCACTCAATTTTCACTTTGTGTCACCACCAACTCAAAGAAGTGTGACTCATTTTCCCAGTAGAGATACATCGCATAAGCAGCTCTTAATCAACATAAGTCCGCTGCGTACTGTCTGCATCTACTTAGCATTTTATGTCTGATAATCAGGAGGTGTGCGTTACCATGCTAGCTGGCTATGAATAATGAGAATGATGAGAATGAATAGTGAGAGATACAGGACGACATTCAGACCATGCAACAACTCACCCATATGTAACTCTCTGTCATGTCAATCACTATTTCATCTTTGCACCTTTCTTATATATAGCCAAAAGAGATATTTGTATTACTACATTTTTGTTTTTTACTTGTACATATACTTTTATATGATATGGGCCTTATTTGACACCAATCTCTTGTTATTTTGCTACTTGAATTTATTATTACCATTTCTATTCTTTTTCTAGTTTCCCTTGTGAATCAATAAAGTATTGTTAGGATGCCCAGAATGCATAAAATAAGGAAAAATAACTGCACTAGACATGCACCGATCCATCTTTTTGTGTTCCGATATTGATTTTGATAGCCTACTTTATACTGCTTTGAGTATCTTTTGCCAATACCGATATCAACCAATACTAGCACAGAGGATGAAAATATCTTTTAAACACAAATGCCTTATGGTAAAAAAAAAAAAAAAAGTAATAGTAAAAAAAGTAAAATTTTAGGTGTTTGGGTTGAACATTGTCCATCTTATTCCAGCAGTTTATAGAGCAAAATGAAAAGTGCATCCCTTTGTTTTTTAAGACAGTAAAAACACGTACAGCATCTCTCATTTATCTCCATAGGGCTTTTTCTTTTTTCTACATGTGCAGTGCAGAAAATATGTCTTCTAACAAGGTTTACCTCACTTTCCTATGACTCACCAGCAGATAATTGTACGTCGGCTTATACACCTTCTATATATATTTCTCACATGTTTCTCTCCTTGTTTTTCACTCCTCCCTCAGGTTCACAGGTCAAACACGGGTGCTGCTGATAAATTATTCCTCACATTAGCATCCGTGCAGAAAGCGCTCACCGCACTTCAGCGCTTTTCAATTTCAAACCATTTATCCGCCGCCATATTTGCTGTTCTATTCATACGGGACTTGATCAATGCCTATGTCGTGCATCCTTTTGGTCTTTTTTTGTTGCATGTGCCACCGGGATCTGTGAGGTCAAGTGGCGTGTGGGCTAATGCCAAATATAGATCCTTTGGAACTGGTTCATGCAGTCTACTTTTAAAAGTTAGAGCAGTCTATCGAGTCAGTTACAAGCTCTGTAGGCTGTTTTCTTGGCTATTTAAGTCATGAATGTAGGCCTATACTGCCCAAAGGAAATATGCAGTACCTGCAGTTAAACTGAGAAAAAGGGTGTTTAAGTTTTGATATTGTCCCTCTTGTGTATGTCAGAGGTACAATAATGATAGTGTATTTATGTGTTACCATATGATGAGTTCATATTTATCAATCACAACCATCACCACCACTGATTTGACCTTTGACCTCTGAGTGTCTGAGACAGCGTATTTGGTAAGAATTATAGTTTATGTGTTGAATAAGAAATTGTGAAACAAGTTTTCTTTTCTCTTTTTGGAATCACAGGAAACTACTTCACAATTTCACAACAAGATTTCTCAAAAACAAGACAGAGTTGAGCCATAAAACTGTCACCAAATAAAACAGGTGATATGGCGTTTTTGGTCTTAACTCAGTTTAGACAAAATACAGTGGTCCCTCGCTCCTTGATTATTTATTTTTTTTATAGTGTAATTTTTTTTTATAGTGTAACATTGTGTTCTGCATCCTGATTGGCTAAGAGACCTTTGCTGATTGATAGATGGGGGATGCAGGGGGGACCAGGACTAGACCAGGACTAGACCAGGACTAAACGTGGACTAAACCAGGTCTAGACCAGAACTAAACCAGGTCTAGACCAGGTCTAAACCTGGACTGGTCCTGGACTAAACCAGGACTGGACCAGGTCTAGACCTGGACTAAACCGGGACTAAACCAGGTCAAAACCAGGATTAAATCACTCCGTGCGGCTCTTGCATTCGTTTGTGCGTGTTCGCTTTGTGGCTCGGGCTGCGAGGACGCGGTCCTGAGGGAGAGGCATAGTCCGGGCGCCGCGGTTTATATCTCGTGCTCGCAGCCCTGGCCCTGCGCCGGTCATGCTGCTCTGTCACAGATTTGACCACGCGCACTTCTCTAAGGGGTTGGTGCGCGTCGCGTCCCGGGACATGGCAGTGCCGTTGGATGAGCGCAGTGCTTCCTGCGGATCCAGTGACTCATGTCTCCGCTCCCTTCGCGCGTCCGGCGGGGCTCCCGGCGGAGCCCTCACGCTTCATTATGAATGCATTTTGTTGAAAATCTACAAAAGTTTGAGTGTTTAAACAAGAGAGAAATGTGAGAAAACGTTAATTCCAGTGTTTTAAGGCATTTACAGCCTTAAAACATGTATAATAATTGTAAAATATAAAGTTGTCCTACTTTGCGGATTTCACTCATTACGGGTTATTTCTGGAACCTAACCCCCGCGATAAACGAGGGACCACTGTACACAGTTACTACAAGTTTCACGCAAGTTTTACGCAGTTTCCTTTGTAGGGCAGTATAGTGCCATGTGACATGCAAAAAAAAAAAAATAAGAGATTCAACTAATCAACTTCATATTGATTAGGAATTTTTCAGTTCTGATACTGATATTGATACTTTAGCTTTAATGATGATGCTGATACCCAGTATTAATGACTGTCAGTGCAAGGACTGAAAATTAGAGATGCACTGATACTGGTATCGAATATCGGTGCCAATATTAAGCATTTTGATGGATTTCATATTGGTCCCAAGGTAGCAGTTCAGTGGATATCTCATTTTGGTCTATACCAGTGCTTCTCAAATAGTGGGGCGTGGTGTGATGCCGTACTGTACTAGAACGAAGTGTAATTGCACTTCAACAACAGTAGTTGGCAGTGGCGCTCTCATTGTTGCTCTGGGGCAGGGGTCGGCAACCTTAAATACGCAATATACAGAACAGACTCACCATCAGCAGAACATCCTCTGTCACAGAAAAAACACGTATATTCCACTGAGTCGACAGAAGCTGATGCATCAGCGGCACAAGGAGAGAGCTTTTTTTTTCAGTGCTTTTAAAACCACATGGCTTATTTGCATAAATTAAGTTTTGTTTCTGTAAAATGTAAACAAATGTGTTCAAAGCTGCATTAAAAACACATTAATAATTGAGTCCTCAGTGCAAAAAGACAGTGCAGTCTTTGTTGTAAGTTTCTTTTTTTGTTTTTAATGTTAATAAAAGGACAATGTTATGCAGATGTGTACTAATAACAATTTTCTAGAAAAATAATACTATTTATAGTCGCGCACAGTGAGGGGGGCTTGAAATTTTTTCTTCTTCCTTGGGGGGGGGGGTTACTTGATATGATAAACAAGTGTTTTCAAGTTTTTAAAGGAAATAAATCACATTTTCAGTTTCTGTCCTAATGTAAGTTAATATAGATACATAAAGCCAAAGTATCAACGTCGGTATCAGAACAGAAACAGCTGGATCAGTGCATGTCGAAAAGAAATCATATTTATTTTATTCAATTCAATTCAAATTCAAATGTTTTTATCCTTCAGACCAGAAAGAATAGCTTTGCATGAATAAAAGTTTAAGCTTGTTGAATAAAAGTTTATTCAGATGAACGTTCATTATACAGATGCTCTTCAAAAATCAGACATATAATAGTCTTTTTTCATCAGCCCCATAACTGATAGCCTCGTGAGATGCCACACTTCATTAGTCCACATCTTTATACAGACTATGGAAGAAACGCAGGAAGCAGTCAAAGAATTAACAGCTGACAAACTTCCATTGTATTTTCAAACTTTTCTTCCACCTTGACGATGACTAAGAGGTGCAAAAATCATTAATATTCATTTCATTCACACCACTCTCTGAACAAGACAAACAAGGAAAACACAGGAGATGACATATTCCAAGAAAAGTGAGTGAGCTGGACTCCGACGCTTAGACAGTGGCAGGTAGGGTGAAAGGTTACCAAGGAAATGATGGATGGAAATATGCCTTAAATGCTTATAGTGGTGGTGAAGAGGAGGAGATGGAGAGGATGAGGAGGGAGATGGTTCTGCTGCTGTAGTGGAGATTAGGTCTATTGACATTGAATTAAAATGAATAAGCATAAAATCAAAACATTGCTTTATTATTACTTATTTTATCAGACTGTATAACTCCACGGTATGGTCTTAACGTGCAATATCGTTTTTCAATACTATCCTTGTTACTATTTTATTATTATTACTTATTCTATTATTACTCATTTTATTATTATTATTACTTATCTTTATGCCATTCTTGCTGCATGCACTTTTCTTTCTTGCTCAAACTGTCCCTACCTGGAGCTACTGTGACAAGTAAATTTCTCTTGCGTGAGATCAATAAAGTCTTATCTTATCTTATCTTAAAAGTGCACTGCGGAATATTTCTGATGGAACGTCTCTCACCTGCTTGTCTTAATGGAGTTGTTTTTGCTTCGCTCCAATGTTCCACAGTACAGCTTTAGGCAAATCTAACTAAAATGTATTTAACTTCAGGTGCCTGAAAATATCATGTTGACAAAAATTACTCTTACTGTTTGTGGGGTTTCTTCTACACCAGGCATGTCCAAACTATGGCCCGTGGGCCAAATGCGGCCCTCAGACAAATTTTTCTTGGCCCTCATGTTTCCAGGTGAATTGGCCCAAATTACCTTGAGCAGAACTTTTGACTGCAAGTTTTTTGAAAATTTACCTAGATAAGACATTATTGTGTGGTTTTGAGGATCTTAGCGTGAATAAAAGATTGACAGTTCATTCCGACGTGTTAAACATGCATATATTTTAATTATTCACTGTACTGAGCACCAGTCTCTAGGTTTTTATTTATTCGTTTGCACTGCTTTTAGATTTTTAGATTTTAGATTTTTGTCTTAGAAGTTTTTGTTTTGTCTTTACAGGGGGTCCTCGGGTTATGACGTTGATCTGTTCTTAAGACGCGTCGTAACCCGAATTTCGTCGTAAGTCGGATTTTGCCTTTGATCTTCCAACCAAAGCACCAATAACCTTTCCATCTCAATAATTAGACCACTACGCTGCTTGGTTATCACTGCCGCTTTCATAGGAGCAGATCAGAGCCCACATCAGGTACTTCCGCCCACATTGGGCACGCACACGAGGCCGTCTTCTCCGCCCTACAACCACAACAGAGCGTATTCTTCCACCGTGCGCCGCGCGCCGTTCGCGTTTGTTTACATCTCTTACCACGCTAAACCGCGTAAGACGGAATGACGCGTAATATATATATATTTTTTTTTTTAATGTTCGTAACCACGAAACGTCATAACCCGAGACCGTCGTAACCCGAGGACCCCCTCTTTTGCACTGCTTGGCCAGAGAGAAATGAAATTTCGATTCACTGTATGTTGAACACATATGGCAGAATTGACAAAGTTGACTTTGAATTTTGAACAGTCTGTGGCCCTCGATCGGCCCTCTGCTTTGTCTCTGATGAAAAAAAGTTTGACCACCCCTGTTCTGCACAGACTTGCCATGTAACTTGGGCTTGCTTGTCTCCATGGAGATAGACAGGTTTAATGCCATACTGTGGGATATGTATCACGTGAGACAAATAGGTAAAAGATGCGATTGACTTTATATAGTGCACATGAAGTTAATTTCTCAGTAAATATATTTTTATCTGTGACATTCTTAGACAAAGTGAAACTATGGAGCTACTCTTTTGACAACTGAAAAAGAGAATCATTTGACCTACAGTTTTGCAGAAGTTGAAACTGCTATGTCCGCTAAGTTTCCAAACTTTTTATAGCAATGTCAGATGTTGACAAATGTTTCATTATTCCTGGTTGCCACTGACTGACTAGCTGTATTTTACCCAACAGTGATTGATGGACTGCATTCTTCATAGTAATAGATTTATAAGGCACAGTAAAAAGAGCTGGGGCTTGAAATGAAGCACGGGATGCCTTAGTAGAGTCAAACTAAAGAACTTTCGTCTGACATCCATTCCCAGTATAATCTAAATGTTGCTATTACTCTTAGCAGTTACAGTAGATATATTGGTTTGGTATGTTTCGGTAAACTCATAAAACAGTTTTTATAAGCTGCGATAAAGGGGATTGCTAAAAATGATACAAGCAAAGCAAATATACTGTCTTAAAATTAAAATGTCATAGAGGATTAGACAAGAACATAAATCTTAAAAGAAATAGAAATTACTTTTAAGACTGGCAGTCACTGGTCTGAAAATATGTATAAAAGTGAATATGAATATGACACTGAATCTCGCAAACCATTAATGAAGGCTAATATCTGCTCAAAGGTAAAAGTCACAATGCTAAATACAGATTATGCTAAATATGCTTGAAATAATAATACACATATGAATTGAAAATTTGTAAATAAATAAATAAATAAGTTATAACTAGTTATAAGGTAGAAAGATACTAGCTACTATAGAAGCTACAAGTTGCCTATAATAAAGCTGGCATTATTTTTGAGTTGTGTTTAGGACTATCATTATTAGGTAGCACAAAATGGTTAGCATCACAGCAAGAAGGTTCCTGGTTCAACTCCCGGACAGTGTCTAATCTGCCTTTGTACTTGCCCGTGCACATTCTCCTCGTGTTTGGGTGGCTTTTCCTCAGTACAAAAGGCTAATCCTCCATGAATCTTAAGACCTGGGAAATTGTTTTGTTACCATAAATGTGTTTGTTTTGCTAGCTCCAGCATCCAATAGCGGCATTTGAACGATCTATCTGGGTTAATGTGGATCAGGCGTCATCGGATTTGCTAGCAATTGTGTGTGTAATCACGGAGGACTTTATGAAGCCTTTCCAACTTGGCAGTAATCCTCTGCTTGTTGAAATCTCTATGACTTGAGGACCTCCGTGCACTGAAAGAAGGATGAAAAACCAGTGTAGCGGATAATGGAAGATGAGCAGCTTGGCGCGGAGATAGATATATAGTCGGAGCATGCCCTTTCGCTCAATGAATGGCGATGGCCTCTGTCTATGTCATTACGAGCCATATTTCATTCTCTCGGTCTCTCTAACCCCCAGATCACCAACATGGAGGATGACCCCAACTGGTACACTGCAGAGCTCCACAACCGCAAGGGTTTTGTGCCGAAAAACTACATCAATCTACGGCCACATGCGTAAGTATAGATACACAAAGTAGAAATATCCAATGGCTTCCAATAATATCACAATATTCTTGGAACCAGGTCAAGATCCATCCACACTTAAAGGGTTCACATTATACTCTTTTCTGATTTATGTAATAATGTTGTATCTTCATCAAAAAACATACCGGGAATGTTTTGGTTCATTCACACATTTTTATCACGCAAATCCTGAGGCAGAATTCTTCTCTCAAACATAAAACACTCTGTTTGACCTTGTGATGTCATATGGTAATACAGGAAGTGCCCCACTGTGTTTTTACACTTCATACACCTTCACTATAACCATGTGGATAATTTCAGCCCTGGCATTGCCCAACTCTAATGAACAAAAGCTAAAAGGAGCTGTTAACTTGGAAAAACTACCGCTTCATCATGACATCACAAGGTGAAACAGAGCATTTTGAGCTTTAATAAAAGATTAGGTGTGTTTTTGAGGTGGTAAGAACATTGCTTAAAGCTCACAAGAGTCAGTTTTGCATAATGTAGGACCTAATAGTTTTCTATTCATGCCTTTGGGGGGAACTAAAATCATCTGCTGCTTCTGAAAGTTTAATTTTCACCGTGAAGTCCAGCTGTCACTCAAAGCATTACAGAAACCAACTAGTAAGAGAAGTAAGTGGGGGAAAGCAGGTTTGAGCAGAGAGCAGCAGGTCTACATTGTTCGGTCAAATATGCTAGTTACCGTTGGACACTGCTTTTCAAGATGCATTGTGTGCATTAACCTTTCACCTGCTGGTCATTCTGACATCACTAAAATGGCGTGACCCCTATTAGTGCCCTATAGGGCGGACCCGGGCATTTCAAGGCCCGGGGGCCAAATGCGAGCTGACTCTGACCGAAAGGTTGCTTGGAATTAAGAAAATAAAACCTACTTTCAAAATTGTACATAATGTAATTTGTTCTGATGATCATCTGTCGGACGTGCTTCACATCTCCACCTCAAACATGCAACCTGACTTTGATGCACTTGTTAAAGCTCAACAGAGGCTAGATTTCTCTCACTGATCAAGAAAAAAATACTAAAACATGCTAACTTTGACTTTTTTCTACACAGTTTGGCAGTTGGACAAAAAAAATGTTGTGACATATCTTGTATTATATTATTTGGCAAACAAAGACATTGTGGTGTCTTAATAGTAAGTTAAAGATCCCATGACATGGTACTTTGCTTTTATACGGCTCCTTAATGGTTCCCTAATACTGTAAATTAATCCTTCTTCAAAATCAACACTCAGTGCATGAGAAACAGAGATAAGCTGAGAAAGAGTCATTTTTCTCACTCTGAACACTCTGTAATGGGCATTGTTGCTTGAATGCAAATGAGGAGAAAAGAGCTGGCCAATTGTAGAGAGTGGGGGCGTGGCCAAATGCTCCGCTCTCGCTCTGTGCGCTCTCTGATCCATTTTCTTGTTTTTGCACGGGGGGAGAGATTTGAAGCGTTCCATTGAAAAATAAACACATTTCCACATAAAATAAAATTTAACCACTGCTGTTCAAAGGTCCAGAGGCTCAGATAAAGGACTTCCGAGCCTAGAAACACTCAGACGTGCCTCCAGGCAAATAAAAAAAACGCATTTCGCATTGCCTAGCGCATTCGCAGTCCAAACTCTCTGGGCGTGATTTACAGAGACGCTGAGTACAGACAGACGGGGGTGGAACTGCATTTGCATTTCTTTTTTCGATCTGACGTCAATAAGGTGCCTTGTTCAAACTCGCCCGTTTGAGCTCCGATTTTTTGTAACGCAGAAAAGGATCGCAAATGCTCAGTTTAGACATTTCACAACTTTTAACCATGGGGGGGGGGGGCCCTAAACAGGGTAGGGGAGCTCACATTAACGTTCAAAAACCTCAGAAAGTGAAAATTTCATGCCATGGGACCTTTAAGAAAGTTAAACTCAGAAAGCATTGTGGGGTTAATGTGACTGAAAAAGAGTTACAAATCTTTCACGTTTACCATCGTTTTGAATTATTTTACTGAATAAATTCAGCTTTTGTAAAACCTCACTCTCTCATGACTTAATAATAACACAGAACTTACCAGCTTCTGTAAGCAATGCCATTTACTGATTTCAACGTAGAAATAAAATTAATAACCAGAGTAGACTTCAAACTTTTGGCCCGACCCTCCACAATATTTTCTGCTTCTCATTTGGCCCATGGGGAAAATATAATTGCCCACCCCTGCTATAGGGAATAGTGTGGACATTTGGACACAGTCTGTATATATAATGATGATAGCACACAACGTCACATTTTCCATTCACTCCCCACTCTTAATCCATGAAGCCCCAATTGCCATGGGGCTAACTGACAGGGAAGAGGCAGCCATTTGTTCCAGGTACTTTTCAGACTTCCGCTCACACTTCATACTTAGGTAAGGTTGCTGAAGTGTCTTGCCCATGGACTCAAGTCAAACCTCTTATGAAGGCAAAATTTTACCACTTGAGTCACTGTCGGCCAACTACACAAAACACAAACCATTGCTTTGTTTCAGTTCTGCCAACATGAAGAGATATTTAATTAACACTGACATGGGATAGCAGTATTGCACAAACGTATTTGGATATTGTATTGGGTTTTGTTGAGTACAGAACCTGCTAATCTGGTACTTTAGATCTCCACAAACATGTTCTGAAATGCATCTTGTATTAGTTCAGCAGTTCATATTTCAGTGTTTTCTCAAATGCCAATGTTCAAAGCGTGCACTGTGAACTGAATCTTAAAGTTATATCTATATTACACAAAAGCACACTGCAAATTCTGATCTGGCCACCATTTTAAAACTCCTATCAGGTTATTAATCTTGTTTTTAGATTTTATCTACTTACTAATTCAGAAACTGCTTAATTCTAGTGTAGAGGTAGTTTCTTTTAAGATAACTTGTCAAGTAGTATTATCTTGCTGCATGGACAGATAATTTCACTACTTTTAAGTCATTTTCTGATAGATTTAAGTGTTTATACCTTAAATTTTGGACAAGCTTTTTTGCAGTGCAGTAGTTTACAAGATAACAGCTACCTTTTACAGGGCTCTCAAGTCTCACGCTTTGAGAGTGTGACACACGCAATTCGACGTGTTCACACGCACATACGCCACACATGGCATTTCTCACGCTGAAATGTAGTTACGCACCCCGCGCTCCTCGGAAATTACGCAGTCTCACGCACGACCCCGCTCAAAACTTGAGAGCCCTGCTTTTACCTTTTACCTTTTGCTCAGTACAGATTTGCAAATCCAGGACTGAAATGGTCTAAATGATTCTAGTGTAGGTGTATGAAGTTTAAAAACACAGTTTAGCCTTTCCTGTATGACATGACATCACAAGGTGGAACTAAATGTTTACTGTTTGAGAGAAGAACTTAAAGGGATATGCCACCCCCAGGTCAAATTTGGGCATCTCCCCACAGTCCAGAGACTAAAATAAGTGGTGGAAAGCGTTTTCCTACTCACCCAGCCATTGTCCGAGTCTGTCGCCACTGACCGCCGCGGTAACTGGTGCTCCTCCGCCTTAGACTGGAGTCTAACGTAGCCAGAGAAAGATTTCGGCCAAAAGGAATTAATTTGCTCGATGCGTTTCCCAATTACTTTGTGTGTAGTGCGCATTCATATCGAGTGCAAATAAATGTGCAAATCAACACGGAGAGCTTGCCTTGGTCATTTTGGGTGGGAACTATTTTCCAGTGCGTAAGAATACAGGCGTATCACGCACCACGTTGTGCAACAGGGGAACTCCCTTCCCGGTGCGTAACAGGGATTCCCCTGGTAGCGTGCTGCGTGATACGACTGTATTCTTACGCACTGGAAAATAGTTCCCACCCAAAATGACCAAGGCAAGCTCTCCGTGTTGATTTGCACATTTATTTGCACTCGATATGAATGCGCACTACACACAAAGTAATTGGGAAACGCATCGAGCAAATTAATTCCTTTTGGCCGAAATCTTTCTCTGGCGACGTTAGACTCCAGTCTAAGGCGGAGGAGCACCAGTTACCGCGGCGGTCAGTGGCGACAGACTCGGACAATGGCTGGGTGAGCAGGAAAACGCTTTCCACCACTTATTTTAGTCTCTGGACTGTGGGGAGATGCCCAAATTTGACCTGGGGGTGGCATATCCCTTTAAACATGGAAAAAAAACAAAACACAACTTTAGGTTTGTTTTTGATGAGGAAACAACATTTTAACATAGATCAGAAAATAGCGTAATATGGGTCCTTTAAAATCTTGGGCAATCTCACATGATCAGATATTACGTCTTCAAAGCTATACAATTAAAATCCAGAAATTTCACACATTCAGACAGCCTGTCCATGGCGCTAGGGGGATTTTTAGTTCATTAGGCTCTGGACATCTGCACTCTGACATAAGGCATCCCCCGCATAGGGACGTACACTCACTAGCTTACGTAACGCCATACATTCAAGCCATGTGTGTGTGTCTCTGTGTGTGTGTGTGTTGTTGTCATGTGATTTTAGCTTGTGCACCCCATGTCTCTCTCAGATGCTCATTTGCACCAGCTGGGTTCTACTCTCCCCCCATTGTGATAAACAGCAATCTGGCAACGCGATATTAGACTGTCTTTTTACTGCAGTAATATAAAGTAATGGTGATAGGGATGGTCCTGTCTATGTAGTTCATTTGAGGTGGTAGCAGACGCCAGGGAGAAGGGCCATGTGTGTGCTCTGCTGGGAGGAGAGGTTTTGTGGTAGATCTGCACATGTCAAATGTACTTTAGTCTATTACAGAACGGAACAGATGATGGAGTGGTGAAAACGAGCAGTCTGACAGCTAGATAAATGGAATAGATAACATAAACTGCCATGTATCTAATATGATATGTCTATAAAATATCTCTATAAAAATGTGTACTAGTTAATGTAGTTATTGACTTGTGAACTTTTAGTCATGTTATAATGCTGTTACCTCATCAAAAACATACCTGGTGTTGTGTTTTGTTTCATTCACACCTGTCTGAGTAATGCTGCATTATTAGTCTGTCTACGTCTCCCAAGCTCAAAATGTTCTGTCCGACCTTGTGATGTCATGAAGCGGTAGTTTTCAAGTTATCAACCAAATGATTCTAGTGAAGGTGTATCGAGTTTAAAAACATAGTGGAGCACTTTCTTTATTGCCACATGACGTCACAAGGTGGAACAGTTTGTGTTTTCTGTTTGAGAGAAGAACTCTAAGCCTATGCAGGGTTTGTGTGTTAAACATGTGTGAATGAAACAAAATGCAACTCTGGGTATATTTTTGATGAAGAACAAAATTATCAGACAAATAAGTGTTTTGCTCTGGGATACAACAAAAGTTAGAATTCTGATGAGGTTTGAACCAGCAGTGCTTTGGTTAACGGCAAACGCCTAACCTACTGTGCCTCTGTTATCCAATTACCTGATTACCTGATATCTGCACTATTTCCACTATTAACTGCAACTACAACTGAAAGTATGTTGGTAATTTGGCCAAAGCTGCTCATGACTCCATCTAGTGGTCAAAACGATATACACGTTGATCTGTTTTATGTGCATTCAAAAATATTGCACCCTAATACAACAAAATGTATAAAAACTATGCTCAAAATTTCTTTACCCATTAGGAAATACAGTATATTCCAAAATGTCTGCCAGGCTGTTACAGAGTTAGTGCCTGTTTACACGAGAACACTTACGGGTAAAAACGTCAAAATATCTTATTGGAAGTGCCTTTCGTTTAGACGGTGACGGTGTGAGGGCTTCAAAATGCAAAACACTGAAACTGCCCTCCAAAGTGGAAAACCTGAATATGCCCCGCCATAGCGTTTTCATCTACACCGCCCAAGACGCAAAACTTTGGTCAAATCTGCTGACGTTGCCTATGTGTTTACGTCACCATTTCTGGATATTTATATTTATATTCATAAATTAAGTAAATTAAGTAAAATAAATTAAATTAAAATTAAATTTTAAAAAAGTTAAGTCAATTTAGTAAATAATTTAAGGAAGATTCTATGCATGTGCGCGGACATAGTGATAAGGTATCACAGCGCCACCTAGCCGCCTGGCATGCATACCCAATCGAATTCCACACACTTTTGCGTCACCGTATGCACGCAGATTTCCTCCCAAAAATGCTCATCTAAACGCAGAATAAAAAGTGAAAACGCAACGCCACTTTTGCATCTTCTGTTCAGACCATCATCATATAAACGTAGTCTCAGAGTGGTGTGCTTGGGCAAGACATTTAACCCCTCTGCATACACTGGTGTTTGAATGGGTGAGCAGTTTCTTGATGTAAAGAGCTTGAAAGTTGAAAAGTGCTACATAAAAAAGTGACAATTCACCATTTAGCTGTGGCAAATTAGCCAAAGATGAAACTATAACAAAATTACTTTAGCTTCTCTACTACCATAAGAACATTTTTGAGCACACATTCAGAAGCATAGCTAAAAATACACCCAATAATGTACCTACTTTACATACCACGTTTCATGTTTTGTTTTGTCAGCCAGCATGTGTGCGTTTTGAACTTTATCTACACCTCACCGGCAGTAATCTTCTCCCTGTCTTCTGTCTCTCGTACCGCCAGCTGGTTCGCCGGGCGGATATCTCGTGGAGTGGCAGAAAGCCGGCTCAGACACAGGGAGTGTGGAGCCTTTTTGGTTCGAGAAAGCGAAAGTGCCCCTGGGGAATTTTCCATGTCTGTCAGGTAGGATAATCACTCATGCACTATGAAAAATGGGGAATAGATGTAAGCATTGCATTTTTATCACAGAGTATTATTTATTTATGTTTTTTAGTGGTTAAATGTTGTCATGTTTTGCTTTTGTTTTGTGAGGAAAAACTCATTGTTAGCCTGCTCATGACTCCATCTAGTGGTACAAATTGACATGCGCGCTACTCACAGCCTTATGAATGACAATGAAAACTTGGGATGTGAGTTGAGGAAAGAAACAAGAATTCAAAAAATATTATCAAAAGTTCAAGACTCCATGCACAGCTTCCAGGTGCTGGTAACAGCAGGAACATTCAACAATTCCAAAAAAAGAGAAGGTTTACCGCACACTTGCTTGACTTTATTCTTTATTTATTTAGTGGGGCTCCAGTCACAAAACCTGTCGTTGTGTCCTTAGGCAAGACACTTCACCCACATTGCCTAGTATGAAAGTGGAGTGCGCGTGTGTGTTGGTGGTGGTCGGAGGGCCAATGGTGCAGATTGGCAGCCTTGCTTCTGTTAGTCTGCCCCAGGGCAGCTGTGTCTACAATAGTAGCTTACCGCCATCAAAGGTGGAGTGAATGAATAATGATCTGGGTGTCTTGAAAGGCGCTATATAAATGCAATGATTAATTAATTAATTAATTAATTATTCTTTATTAGGCTGGAGCGAACAACGCGTTTCACCTCCTGATGACGCTGTAGAGGCGAAGCGCGTTGTTTTCTCTAGCCTAATAAAGAATAAATAAAGAATGAAGTCAAGCAAGTCTCTTTTTTTGAAACAAGAAATATTATGTACTTTTTTTAACCTTAACTGTTCAGTGCTGAAGAAAATGCAAGACCATGTTGAGGAATGCAACTAAAAATTAACAGCTGTAAAAACTAAAAGAGACTGTCAAAATGTCATAACAGATGAAAGAATCTATACAACTTCTTGATCAAATGCAGTGTAAACCAATACAGTATCAAAGTATTAAATGTGAAAATCATATATTTTTTAGAAATGCTATTCATTGTATATATAATGTGTATTAAAAAAAAGTGTATAAAAGTGTTATTTCAAAAACTTGTTCATTGTGCATTTTTTGGAAATTACTGAAACAAAAATGCTAAAATACTTTTTGTATTTATTCTGCGCATTTAAAGCAGTGTTTCCCAACCAAGGGTACAAGTACCCTTAGGCGTACGCGAGCACACTGCAGGAGGTACTCGGCAGTCTCGCTGCCAGGCACAGGGGGAGATTTTTTGGAAATTTTAAATTCTAATTTGAGTAAATTTGAGTTAAAGAAAAGAGAGAAAATGGCCTGAGAATTAAATGTTCAAATTAAGAAGATGAAATAAAATGATTTTCATTTAATAATCTGTTGTGTCACGATCTACTTTTGGAGAATTACCAACACGTATGAGTGAGGGGGTACTCGAGGTATGACAAAAAGGCTCAGGGGGTACACAAGACAAAAAAGGTTGGGAAACACTGATTTAAAGGTGCATTGTGTAACTTTTCTGGTGGTGGGTCTGTCAAATGCTTTTCTTCCCGGAGATGTTATTGCGTTGTCTAGAATGTTTCACAGTATGTCATTAAACTTTCTGTAACGACCAAACCAGATCGTTACAGGTCATATCTGTGGACAGGCACCCCAAGTATTTTTATCTTATAAATCCACCTGCAATTGAATAAATGTAAGGTAGAACTGTTTTAATGCCGGACCCCCAACCAAAAAGTTACATAGTGTATCTTTAATCTGTCCTTCTACCAGTGAGACCTTTTTTTTTTTTGAGCCTGGATTATTTTGGTTAATTGCCCAGACACACCAAGACACAGAGGAAACATGCAAACTCAGCACTGAAAAGTCCTACCACTCAAGAATCAAACTGAGCACCTTCTTGCTGCGCGGCGAGAGCTTGACTGCATTTTTCTATACACTTCCACCTTTTCACCCGCACCACTTTCATCTCTCTATTCCTTTTTTTACTACCAAGTCATCCTGCCTTGTTTTCCTCTGGGGCCATTAAACTTTGATGCCATCTCATCTAATGCAATCTATTTCAATTAGCACGGCCCCATCCATACGCTAACTGTACGCGCAAATGAACACGTCTCCAGTCGTGTTTCCTGGCTGCCTTGTTTCTCTTCATTAATAATTGTATACTGTGTGTGTGTGTGTGTGATGGAGTAGGTAAGGTGCTGAGAGGAAGGGAAGAGAGATGGATGAAAGAAAGACGGAGGGGGAAAGTGGGCAGGCTTGTGGCACGACGCAAGCTAATCACATCTAGCGCACCGTGGCATGTGTGGAGGCGAACGGGGGCCAATTGCTTGTGTTGTTATGGGGAGTCTACAGCTGGGGCCCGCTGTTGTGTGATTTGGGAGTTAAAACAATAGCTGGGGGTGATTGAAAGTTGTAAATGTGTTCTCACCGCCTGGAAAAGTGAGCTAAATCCAATATGGTGCTATGGTGGAAGCGGTAGCCTGGCTGGTAGAAACTCAAGTTGGGAATGACAAGCTACATGGCTCCCGGTACAGATAATATTGCAAGATGGTGACAATGGGTGTGTTATACGTCAGTGTTTCCCAACCTTTTTTGTCTTGTGTACCCCCTGAGCCTTTTTGTCATACCTCGAGTACCCCCTCACTCATACGTGTTGATAATTCTCCAAAAGTAGAACGTGACACAATGGATTATTAAATTAAAATCATTTTATTTCATCTCCTTAATTTGAAAATTTAATTCTCAGGCATTTTCTTTCTTTTCTTTAACTCAAATTTACTCAAATTAGAATTTTAAAAAATCCAAAAAATCTTCCAGCGACACTGCCGAGTACCCCCTGCAGTGTGCTCGCGTACCCCTAGGGGTACTTGTACCCCTGGTTGGGAAACACTGTTATACATGAAGGATAAAAAACGATTACAGAAGAAACAGATCTATTTTTGTAAAAGAACTACAAGCAAATATAAAAATCAGTGCAAGTGTGTTTTGTCAAAACTTTTTTTTTTAACAAAGCAACAAAACAAAATAAAAATAAAGTTTTGGGAATTAAAAATACTGTACTAACTTGGTGTGTGATTTTATAAAGGTGTTGCAAAAATCATTATGATATACAGCTCTGGAAAAAAATAAGAGACCACTGCAAAATTATCAGTTTTTCTGATTTTACTACTTACAGGTATGTGTTTGGGCAAAAGGAACATTTTTGTTTGAGTCTGTAAACTATTGACAACATTTCCCCCAAATTCCAAATAAAATATTGTTTTGAGCATTTATTTGCAGAAAATGACAAATGGTCAAAATAACAAAAAGGATACATGTTTTCAGACCTCAAACAATGCAAAGAAACAAGATCAAATTCATTTTAAAACAACATAATACTAATGTTTACACTTAAGAAGAGTTCAGAAATCAATATTTGGTGCAATAACCCTTATTTTTAATCACAGCTTTCATGCGTCTTGGCATGCTCTCCACAAGTCTTTCACATTGTTCTTGGGTGACTTTATTCCACTCCTGGTGCAAGAACTGAAGTAGCTCAGCTTTGTGTTTGTGTTGGAATTCAACAGACGCTGGAATGGAATGGCTGTAATACATGTAGAGATTCTGATTTCAGAAAAAAATGCAGTGGTCTCTTATTTTTTTACAGAGCTGTATACTGAGAATGAAAACCTTTATTTGTGAGCTTTTGAAATGTGTGTGTCTAGTCCATGTGTGCCTTTTGCCTTGGAGGAATTAAGAGAATTAATAATGCGAAGCACATCTCCATCAGATATTTCTTTAATTTTAAAAAACTCAGTCACTAGAAATCACGGAGGGATACCTATGAGTTTCTGTTGGTGCAAACTGCTGAGTTTCTATTTAGACACACCATGGTTGAGATTTTGGATCACAAATTAAAAGAATACTGGTTTAATTATTCTTGCAAATTGTTGTGTTTTCGAGCAAGGCATTTCACCTTAATTGCCTATATGAATGTGTCAATTGTGGACAGGTGATGTGGTTGGTAGTTAAATTTCGTTTCACATGTTGTGTTTACTGTATGTGTTTAACTGCATCCCTTACAAAAAAATTAAAGGTGAACTGCATAACTTTTCTGGTGGGCAGTACCTACTTGTTTCCATGGAGAAGTTATTGCTCTGCCTGGAATGTTCCTTGGTATGATATTAAATATACTATATAGCTAACACCAGTGGCGTTCCTAGAGTGATTTACTCCCTGGGCGAAAGCCACTCTTGCCACTTCCGGCGCCTCCGGCGCCTCCTTGCTCCGCGCCTCCGCGCACCTGCGGAGGCGCGGTGCGCGAACATTTTTTTTTTTTTTGCTTCGCGCTACCGCGGCGCCGCTAGGGGCAATTGCCCAGGTGGCCCCCGTCAAAGAACGCCCCTGGCTAACACTAATTCCTTCTGTCAATAGGGGTGACTCTCCACAGATCTGAATTGTAATATACAATAGCATAGTGCTTGTCTAGCTATAGTGATACATGTTTAATCTGTACTGTGGAACATTCCAGATACAGCAATAACATTTCCATGAAGACAGGCAGGTGGCAGACCCTCCACTAGAAATGTTATGCAGTACACCATAATTGTTTGACTTTTTAAAGGTTTTTCTAAAAATATCTAAAAAAATATCCAAAAAATTCCTGTCTCAAAATCTTCCTTCTCTTTGAAATTCTTTCTACTGTAAAAACAGTTACTAGACTACGGTTTCCAACAGGATTTGCAAACAGATGCTGTCTAATTCTCATTCCTGGCTAGTGTTTAAATGAACCATGGCAAAGAAAAGTAGGTTGTGTAAAGTTGGACGGGAAAACGCCGTGGCTCGTGCTAAATACATACATTAACCAAGAAGAGGATGGGGGATTTTTGATGCCCATTTTTCCATTGGCTCCATGTGCCCATCTCCCTGCCTGCTAGATGGATGTTTCCAGAAATGGGTCAGGTGTTTGTGGTTTGGGAGTAATCCATGGTGGGCCTGATGTCTGGCCAGTCTTGGCAAAGTTCAGATTTTGACGTCAGCGTGGCTCCTAATCTTGTCAACATGACCCCTGGAGCCAAAGGGGGAAAATCTTGAAAAATAAAATCCCAAAAGCAGGAAGAGATAATCATTCAATAAGGAAGAATATATTCTGGCCAATCACAGCCTGCAACCTTCTTTCATACTGCTTTTTCCCAGTCTGTCTCATTCCCACCATAGCAGCAAAACCATCAGCCTCCTCAGCCGTCTCCCTGTCTAGATCAAGTTAGGAAAAAGTAAGAAATCCTTAATTCATGTGTCATGGATTTATATGATATATTGTTAAATGAAAAAAAATCTTGTCCAATAATTGGGAAGGCCACCATCCACATTATTTAGAGACTGTATGTAAAATTGACTTTGTTAAAATGTTATTACCTCACCAAAGACCTTCCTGGAGTTGTGTCATTCACACATGTACTTTTACAAACTCCTCACACGGAATTATTTGGATGCTAGGAATGTGTTAGAAAAGTGAGGACCAAGCAAATGAGCTAGTTATGTTGATCACATACGTTACTTTAATGGAAGCTTTATTTGTCATTGTAAACAACTAAAAGACTTGGAAATGGACGGGTCCATATACCTTAAAGCAGCCGACAAGGGGCGCTAACGTTCCCCTCTCTCTTCAGTGATGCAAGAACATAAACAGAATAGGAATGCAGTACAATCAGTAACAACAGACAAAGACATAATACAGTGGAATTGTTTACACAAGGTATCTTTTTGTTTGGAAAACATTACGGGGGGTGATATGTGACAGCTGAGGTGGACAGCTATGTAAGAAGCAGGGCAGAGTGTTTTTATAAATACAATTGATTACTAGCTATATACATTATTTTATTTGGATAGGCTACTTCTACTTACAGTTTTTTTATTATTATTATTATTTTTTTTTTTATCTTACTTGAAAAATTACCACAAATTGTTCTTCCGGATTTTGGCTCAGCATTTCTGCAAGCTGATATAAAACTGTAAAAACCAACACACTAAAATGTGTGTTTTTGCAAAGGTTAAAAACATAGTTCTATTTTTAGACACTGGTCACTTTTAATGAGACGAACTGCTAGAAAAGAGCCAGGCTTAATTGGAATTGGAAACGCTGAATCACTTGGGATCGTTTTTAAAAGGTGATCTTTAAAAAAAAAAAGTCTGCTCTCAAGTACTGTAAAAATGCCCCAATGGGTCTGTTAGGAGACTGTTTTTGGAAAAGTGAAGAAAACTGTTGTATTCCTGGACTTTTATGGAAGAAGTTGAGAAATGCATTTTGCTTAGTTGCTCTTTGCCAGCTCCCTTTGACTCAGCAGCCAAAGTACTTGAACGTCAGTCTGTTCTGATTTTCTATGGTATAATGCAGGCCTATTTTTTAAAACACTACCTACAGTCAGAATATTTTTAAGGCTAGTGCTGGACTGGCTGTGCTTTTTTATGATAATATCTGCAAAATGGCACACAGATTTTTAAAAACAGAAAATCTTCCTCGCTTTTCCCCAGTATTCAGAACAATAAAGTATTCTCCAGAGCTGACTTTGTTTTAACTTTTAAATGGTCCATATTACGCTATTTTCTGGTCCATGCTTTAATGTTATTTCCTCATTAAAAACATACCTGAAGTTTTTTTGTGTTTTGATTCATTCACGCGTGTTGAACACACAAACCCTGCATATTTAGTCTGAGTTCTTCTCTCACACTGAAATCATTCTGTTCCACCTTGTGAAGCCATTCCAGGAAGTGCTCCACTGGGTTTTAAACCCCATACACCTTCATCTGAATCATTTGGATAATTTCAGCCCTGGAATTGCCAATCTCTGCTGAACAAAGGGTAAAAGGTAGCTGTTATCTTGAAAACTTCATGACATCACATTGCACTGTATTGTTGACCTATGCACAGTGACACCATCTGCAACAAGATAACCTTGCAGGTCTTTGGAGGTGGTCTGTAGGGTTTTTTTGACCATTCTGATCATCCTTCATCTTTGCCTCTCTGATATTTTTCTTGGAATGCCACTTCTGGCCTTAACAAGAACTGTGCCTGTGGCTTTCTATTTCCTCACTATGTTCCTCACAGCGGAGACTGACAGCTGAAATCTTTGAGATAGCTTTTTGAAGCCTTCCCTTAAACCATAATACTGAACAATCTTTGCTTTCAGGTCATTTGAGAGTTGTTTTGAGGCCCCCATGTTGCCACTCTTCAGAGGAGAATCAAAGAGAAGAAGAACAACTTGCATTTGGCCACTTTAAATACCTTTTGTCATGATTGGATGCACTTGTCTGTGAAGTTCAAGGCTTAATGAGCTCATCAAACCAATTTTGTGTTCCAATTTCTCTGTGTTGATTAGTTACAGGTATTCAAAGCAACAAAATGACAAGGGTGCCCACATTTTTGCACAGCCTATTTTTCAGAGTTGATTTAATGTCATACAAATGAATATTACTACACTTAAAATCTGTGTCTGGAAAACCACCAAGTCCTCGGCTTTTATGTGAAAATGAATGACATGCCACTGTGATCATTTTCTGTGTGAATTATAATGCAACGTCAGAGGAGTGCCCAAACTTTTTCAATCAACTGTATATTATTATTATTAGCCCTGCCCACATTTGTGTCTAAATGCTACTAAACTGTACTTTTGTTGTGGTGGCACTGTTGGTTAAGGGGTAATTCCATTCTTTTCAATGGAGAATTTGAAGTTTCACCGCTAAATACAATATAAAGTGGGGGGTGACAGAAGCTCAGGTTGGCGGTTCGATCCCACTCTTTGACATAAAATCATTGCTAGAGTGGTCAGTTCAAGATTCCACCTCCTACAGATGAATGCTGTCATTGCATCCTTGGGCAAGACACCTCACCCACCTTGTACCCACAGATCTGACCTGTAACTTGGTCTGGTTTGGTCTCCATGAAAATAGAAAGGCTTAATCCCATACATCGAAACATTCCAGACAAAGCAATAACATCTACACGGAGAAAAAGTTACACAATGCAACTTTAGCTGTGTTTTAGTAAAATGAGTAGTCTAACCTGTCATAAGCACTTTAAACCATCAAAGTTTACACGCAAGTCATTCTTTTCAACCCACACACTCTGCAGTTTACTTCCTTTGGCCTTCCTTGTAAGTAGGTGAAGGTCAAGCGGACTATAGAAACCTGTATTAAAGACTGTTTCGAATAGCCTATAATGCTTTCCACCCTCCATTGAACTATACTGAACTTCAGTGGAGAGGAAAGACTCCCAGTGGGCCATTGAATTCCATGTACTATGTAAAAAGGAAGTTTGCTGGAAAACAGGTTGTGTAAGCATGAGCGTTAACAATACAAGCTCCTGAAAGCGTATAGTTTCATAGGAAGCAGCTGATCCCTCTTGGGCTTTCGGATATAGGAAGTGAGTCATTGTTGATGTGGTAGCTTTTACAGTTAACGTTGAAAAAGCAGTCCGTTTAGTATGACCTTGCATCGCTCTTCTCTCTATTAGCACTGAAATGAACAATTATATCACTTTAGAGCGCACTTAATCTCTTTATTTAATCCAAGATTCTAAAAATTCCAGACCTTGTAAAATATTATAAGTTCATAATTTTCTTTAAAGCCTTCAACAATTTACTGCCAAGTAATTTACAAAGTGTGTTCTAAAGGAGAGAGAGAACTCATAATTTACAAGGGTACAGAAATTTCAAATTGCCCAGTGTTTGAATAACAAGTAAAAGGTTTTATGTGTCTATATGTGGAACTCTAAAACAGTCTGGATCATAAATGGACACGGCGAACTAACCAGCTGCTGTGTTCCAAATAGCGTTCATGGGGGCGCTTCAGGCTCCATCGACTCCAGTTGACTTTATTTGGTCGTAAAATGTTCATATTAACCTGCTCTACATGATCTTGGTGTTTTTATTTAGCTATTTTGTCCATAAATATATTCATATTCCTAAAATGGAACTAAGCTCCAAATTTGTTCCTATAACTGCCAGCCTCAGTGAGCTTCATTTGACTGGAGCCAAATGCTATGGTGACGTCACACTCAGTTAGTCCACTTCTTTATACAGTCTATGGCCTGGATACACATGTCAAGCAATGTCAAAATATCCATAAATTCAAATGAATATCGATTTTACTGTTACATACTGTGGAATAACACATGGATCACCAGAAAAGTTACACAGTGCATCTTTAAAGGGCTCATACTGTGCTGTTTTCTGATCTAAGTTATAATATTTCCTCGTCAAAAACATATCTGGAGTTGTGTTTTGATTCATTCATACATTTTTAACGCACAAACCCTGCATATTTAGGCTGAGTTCTTATCTCAAACAGAAAATGCTCTGTTCCACCTTGTGATGTCATGTGGTAATACAGGAAGTGCCTCACCATGCACCTTCACTTGAATCAATTGAAGGATTTCAGCCTTGGAATTTCCATTTTTTTACTGAACTAAAGGTAAAAGGTAACATGAAAACTCCCACTTCATGACATCACAAGGTGATGAACAGAGCATTTTGAGCTTTGGAGATGCAGACAGCCTAATAATGCAGGTCAGGATTACTCAAACAAACGTAAATGAAACAAAACACAACTCTGCGTATGTATGACTAATCACAAGAGTCAATTGTACATAATATAGAATCTTAAAGATCCCATGACATGGTACTTCTTGATGCTTTTATATGGCTCCTTAATGGTTCCCTAATACTGTAAATGAATCCTTCTTCAAAATCAACACTTAGTGCATGAGAAAGACACATGTACAGAGTCAGAGTCATAATCTCTCTGTCTGAACAACTCATTATGGGCCTTGTTGCTTGAATGCAAATGAGAAGGAGACAGATTGGTTAGAGGAGTGGGTGGGGGGGAAGGCCAAATGCGCCGCTGGTTCCTTGTTTTAGCGGTGCGCTGTGCCTGGCCCCACTTCCGCGTGTGTAAGCGCGAAGGAGGAAAGGAGAGGCTTTTCAATGAAAAAAAAAACACATTTTCACTGAAAATAAAATTAAACCACTGCTGTTTCAGAGGTCCAGAGGGTTGGGTAAAGGACTTCCGAGCCTAGAAACACTCGCACGTGCCTCCAGGCAAATAAAAAATGCATTTCGCATTGCGTAGCTCCTCCGCGGTCCAAACTCTCTGGGCGTGATTTCCAGAGACAGGGGGTTGAGATCCAGACGGTGGTGGAACTGAATTTGCATTTCTTTTTTCGATCTGACGTCAATAAGGTGCCTTGTCCAGAATCGCCCATTTGAGCTGTGTTTTTTTCAAACGCAGAAAAGGATCGCAAATGCTCAGTTTAGACATTTCGCAACTTTTAGCCATTGGGGGGCCCTAAACAGGGTAGGGGAGCTCACATTAACGTTCAAAAACCTCAGAAAGTGAAAATTTCATGCCATGGGACCTTTTAAGTGTTTGTCGTTAAAAATGTACAAAAATTAAATCTTGTTACAACAGAAAATAATTTAAAAAATGAAGTTGTCGAATCACTAAAAACTCAACCTCTAAGCTAAGGTAGGATGACTCACTGTAGTGTTGCAGATGAGTCATTGAGTTAACGCAGTATTTTTGGCAAACAGTGGGTAGTGGTTATTGTCCACATATTCAGATTGTATTGTCTAATGCCCACACTACATAAAAACACTCAAAGATAAACTGCATTTTTGTACCCGATATCTCTACAACACTGAAGCCGTCATCTATCTGTATAGCTTAGAGATGCAAGTAAAATAAGGCTAGACAACTAGAAATCGGAGGGCGAATGCGTTTTGAAGGTCCTTTATTACACAAAATTGACTTGTGCACTTTAAGCCATGTTATAATGTTAACTAATCAAAAATATACCTGGAGTTGTTTTGTTTCATCCACACAGGTTTAAGTAAGTAAGCCTTTATTATTAGTCTGTCTACATCTCCAAAGCTCAAAATGCTCTTTGTGTTGTCATGGAGTGGTAGTTTTCATGTTAACAGCTACCTTTTAACTTTAGTTCAGTAGAGATAGGCAAGTAAAGGGCTGAAAGTATCCAAATGATTCTAGTGAATGTGTATGGAGTTTAAAAACACAGTAGAGCACTTCCTGTATTACCACATGACATCACAAGGTGTAACAGAGAGTTTCCTGATTGAGTATAAGGCTACGTTCAGACTGCAGCTTGAAGTGAACCAAATCAGATTTTTTCGCCTCTATGCGACCTGTATCTAATCTTTTAATGACAGTCTGAACGACACAGATCTGATTTTTTCAAATGTGACCCAGGTCACTTGGATATGTGGTCCTAAAACTGAAACATATTTGATCTTTTGACATGCGACTTCAGTCTGAATGGCCAGGTCGCGTTCATCTGGCCTACACGTCATCAACAAGCGTCACTATTCTGCGCTGAAGTAGGCGGAAACTGAACAGAACTGGACTGTATTTTCGGAGACAATCCCAACGTTGTCGATAGAATTGTGTTACTAAAGAGGAACCCTGGCCCGAGAAGAGTCCAGGTCCCGCCCCTAGCACAGCCAGCCCAGCTAGCCACTGCACCACAAAATGCCATGGCCAAAAACCTTTGTCCTTCTCCTTCTCAATCTCCTTCTTAAAACAATAAGTTGTACATGTTCTGGCTTCGGTACGACAGTAACTTTAAAATCTCCAGGTGCTCAATGTTAGTGTCCATGTTTAGGCTACTTCCGTAAACACTGAGTACGCTCGCTGCATGTGACGTCGTCGTGTCCACCAAGGCGCATGCGGGACACTTTTGGGGCGTTTAAAGTTCACACTGGAGATCACATACAAGTCGCATTTAATTGGAAATGTGAATGACCTCGCAAAAAAAAAAATCTCATTTCACAAAAAAATCCGAATTGAGCTTTAAGCCCCGCAGTCTGAATGTAGCCTAAATCAGGGATGGAGGGGAACAAAGAACAAACATAACAGTACAATACTTAAGTAGTACATTTTAGAAAGGATACTTTTTACTTTTACTTCACTACATTTGAGAGCAGGTGTCTGTACTTTCTACTCCACTACATTTTAGATCTGGACTGAAAAGTGCTTTTCTTTACGGTTTGAGACCTGGTGAAATAGCATTTCATTAGTGTTAACATTCCAACTTTGAGAAAACAAAACACACAAAAAAGGCCAGAAAAACTAAGAAAATCAGCTAATTTCTTTTTCACAACATTTCATGCTTTAATTGTTCTAAAAATCTTACTTAAGTAGATTTTTTCATGTGATACTTTTACTTAAAGGGATATGCCACCCCCAGGGCAAATTTGGGGATCTCCCCACAGTCCAGAGACTAAAATAAGTGGTGGAAAGCGTTTTCCTGCTCACCCAGCCATTGTCCGAGTCTGTCGCCACTGACCACCGCGGTATCTGCAGCTCCTCCGCCTTAGACTGGAGTCTAACGTCGCCAGAGAAAGATTTCGGCCAAAAGGAATTAATTTGCTCGATGCGTTTCCCAATTACTTTCTGTGTAGTGCGCATTCATATCGAGTGCAAATAAATGTGCAAATCAACACGGAGAGCTTGCCTTGGTCATTTTGGGTGGGAACTATTTTCCATTGCGGAAGAATACAGCCGTATCACGCAGCACGCTGCCAGGGGAATCCCAGTTACGCACCGGGAAGGGAGTTCCCCTGTTGCACAACGTGGTGCGTGATACGGCTGTATTCTTACGCACTGGAAAATAGTTCCCACCCAAAATGACCAAGGCAAGCTCTCCGTGTTGATTTGTACATTTATTTGCACTCGATATGAATGCGCACTACACATAAAGTAATTGGGAAACGCATCGAGCAAGTTAATTCCTTTTGGCCGAAATCTTTCTCTGGCGACGTTAGACTCCAGTCTAAGGCGGAGGAGCAGCAGCTCGCGCGGCGGTCAGTGCTAACAGACTCGGACAATGGCTGGGTGAGCAGGAAAACGCTTTTCATCACTTGTTTTAGTCTCTGGACTGTGGGGAGATGCCCAAATTTGACCTGGGGGTGGCATATCCCTTTAAGTAACAAAACTAAGACTGCGTCCCATTTCTCTGTCTTACCCCTTCGTCTTACCCCTACCCCTTGGTTTTGCACCTTCATGTGAGGGCAAGGGGTGTCCCGATTCTAATTTTGATCAAGGGCTAGAGCCACGACTGAGGGCTACATACCCCTTGAAACGAAGTAAACTTTCGACCAGACTTGAAATGAAGGGGTACGCCTACAAGCTCAGGCAGGTTTTGGGATCAGGATGGCAGCGTCACATCGACTCATAAATGTATTTTCAGCAGTTGTAATTATCGATTAACAGTTTAGCATGGTTTACAATTATGACGCTTATGTTCTACGTTACTTTTAGTGAACTTTTGCGGGTTTTAATTGTAGTGTATCCGTTTAGCCGACGTTATCGTTTTCATTTAACTTTCATGTATAAACAAGCTAGTTTTTTTGTCGAGCTGAGGTACCTGATAATCCTTGACATTTGTTTACGTTTGTTTGTGTCAGTTGTGCTCGCTTCTGAAAACGTAGCAGCCAGGTAGAGGCAAGGGATGATGACGCAAACAGTAATCAAGTGGTGTCCCATTTCTTAGGGGAACATTCGTACCCATAGTCCTCTCAGCTCGGTATCGAGGGGCAAGACAAAAATGTAGATAAAGAGGTAGGGGAAGGGGTAAGATAGAGTAATGGGACACAGCCTAAATACTTCATCCACCACTGGTCTAAATTTGCAGTGTTAAACAGGTGTAAATGAAACAAAACACAACTCCAGGTGTGTTTTTGCAGAAAATCGCATAATATGGGCCCTTTAAAGGAGAGATTGTTTTTTGAGTTTTATTTCCTTGTTTTGACAATCCCAGAGCAGCTGGTCCCCTGTGGGTTTTCACTTCCGTTATGCTCTGCTCCTGTCTTGGCTATTGTCGGCGAAGGATACAGATCAGCTGCTGCAGTCATGAAAAACAAACCAAAGGAAAAAATGACAGGATTCTTAAAGGATTTTTATGATGAATTGTTCGTATTGAAAACATAAAATGGTGAACAAGGAAAATAGAAATACAGTAGTCATTTATCCAGGAGGTGTATCAAAATGAGTATTCAGTACACATTTCTACTTCTGTAAACTAAAGTGTCAGCATTTGGAAGATTTGATTACACAGCAAATGCTTACTGACACAAAAAAACATACCGTAAAAATGTATTAAAGTTCTATTTTCTGATTATAACATTTCCTTTCTTTGCACTACTTTATAGATTTTGTCTTAGTTTTTCTATTGTCTTATATTGTATTTTGTACACTGTCTTTTTTGCACTGCTTGGGCAGAGAGAAACGGAATTTCGATTCACTGTATGTCGAACACATATGGCAGAATTGACAATAAAGTTGACTTTAAAGGGACAGTGTGTAAGATTTTTACCTGTTAATTACCGAAATTGAAGATACCCATTCAAAAATACAGTGTTTTCCAAGCCTTTTCACTTCCATCATGAAATCAAAGTATTCTGCTGGACTTAGATATACCTGCATAAAAGGGGGATCTTCCCCATATAGAGGCAGCCATTTTGATTACGAGAGCCACAGAAGGACATTTGGGCTCCGCCTTCGCCTTTTCTTTATACAGTAGTTGTCAAAGGGCTCATAGTTTTCACACAACGAGATAGTAAGCGTTTGGATAAACAACGACAAGCATGTTGCCGGATCACACTTACTCCGCACATACATCGCAGGAGCAAGCACATTCATCTAAGAGGAAAAGAAGAAGGACATAGTACCTACCGCGGCTGGGGCTTTGTTGCAGCTCGGGCGGGCCCGCACACCGGGTTCAGACTGACCTCCGCCCTCCGCGGTCCGCGGTCCGGTTCCTGATTCCGGGTGCGCTTCACACGTGCGCGCGGTTCGTGTGCAGCTGCCGGAACCCACCTCCGGGTACGCCGAGTTCTCTGCGTTACGGCGTGCCCGGGTGACCCTCGAGGTCTGCCGTAGCTAGAACAGGAATTGCAATACCCACCATCCACCAATGCGCCACCAATCCTACACACTGGACCTTTAAACTTTGAACTCTTTGAACTCATTATAATGTTGTTTCCTCATCAAAAACATACCTTGAGTTGTGTTTTGTTTCATTCACACATGTTTAATGCACAAATTCTGCATATTTAGGCTGAGTTCTTCTCTCAAACGGAAACCACTTTGTTACACCTTGTGATGTCATGTGGTAATACAGGAAGTGCTCCACTGTGTTTTTAAACTCCATACACCTTCACTAGAACTCAGTCTAAATATGCAGGATTTGTGTATTAAACATGTGTGAATGAAACAAAACACAACTCAAGTTATGTTTTTGATGAGGAAACAACATTATAATAAGAAAATAGAATCTATAATAGATTTTTTTACGGTATGTTTTTTGTTGTCAGTACGTATTTGCTTTGTATTCAAATCTTCCAAATGTTGACACTTTAGTTTACAAAAGTAGAAACTCCACAACTCCAGGTATGTTTGTGATGAGGGAATAACATAAGAACATAGATTAAAAATAGTCTAATATGATTGGTACCCACTACAGGAACACCTCACCCCTCTGCCCTCAGGACGGAGGTACAGGGCGATCAGGTGCAGGAGGGCCCGCTTTGGCAGAAGCCTGATCCCTTCAGCCGTCACATTTTTGAACAACAGGCCCCGCTGAGTGTGCCGTAACGCTTATTGTATGTCTTTGTGTTTGTTGTGTTGTTGCTGTGTGTGTCAAACAGGCTCTGTGTGCGTGAAAATGAATTTCCCCTTGGGGACAATAAAGTCTAAAGTCTAAAGAGAGCTTTAATTATACTATATAATGTAATAATCACAATATTTTGATTCAGTGGAAATCTGCTGCAGTTCCAAGTTTTGTGATGTCTTAGGATTTCTTAAATTGGAACAGATTAATATTGCAACTAAGGGCAATTGAACAGAAATGGGGTTTGTTTATGGAATACTGCAAATCATAAAAAACTCTGCCTTTAGACTGATAGACTGCCCCCCCCCCCACACACACACACACACACACTTTCTTCTCTTCTCTTTCTCTACTTCTCTCTCTTTTTGATTTTATTTTTTCTTTCATCACCATGGTTATTATTGCCTTTAAATTGTTTGCCTTTATTTAATTTTTGATAATCTCTGTATTTGATACTTATTATATATAAGATGTTTGTTTGTTTTGTTTTGAAAATAAGAAAAATTTAAAAAGAAAAAAAGTGAGTATGAGCAAACTGATTCCTTGATTTAAAAAAATTATATAAAAAAATGTAATAATCACGCTAATTAAATTAAGCTTAACTATTAATAATAATTAGGGCTGTCAGTTTAACGCGTTAATTAGATTAATTAATTACACTGCAAATTAATGTGTTATAAAAATGTACATAATTAATTATGAGTGGCAATTATTAATTAAATTTGGCATGCGGCGAGCAAATCACTGCCAGGGCCTTTGAACGGCAAGTTTATTTATAAAAAGCATGAAGACAACATCAACAAGAAGGCAGTGATTTGGAGCTTTTGTCAAAAAGAATTTTCTGATCACCGAAGCTGCTCCAGCCTGACGGATCATTTGAACGATAAACACGTCCGGACAAGTTCCATTGTTACCGGTGATAGAGCGAGCGTGAGCGCACTTCAACAAACCAACAAACCACCAAACCACCAAACCAACAAACCACCAAACCAACAAACCAACAAACCAACAAACCAACAAACCACCAAACCAACAAACCACCAAACCACCAAACCACCAAACCATCAAACCAACAAACCACCAAACCAACAAACCAACAACCCACCAAACCACCAAACCAACAAACCAACAAACCACCAAATCAACAAACCAACAAACCACCAAACCGCCAAACCAACAAATCAACACACCAACAAACCACCAAACTGCCAAACCAACAAACCACCAAACCAACAAACCACCAAACCACCAAACCAACAAACCAACAAACCACCAAATCACCAAACCGCCAAACCAACAAGCCACCAAACCAACAAACCACCAAACCAACAAACCACCAAACCAACAAATAAACAAACCACCAAATCAACAAACCACCAAACCACCAAACCACCAAATCAACAAATCAACACACCAACAAACCACCAAACCAACAAACTGCCAAACCACCAAATCAACAAACCACCAAACCAACAAACCACCAAATCAACAAACCAACAAACCACCAAACCAACAAACCACCAAACCACGTTGCAGAATTTGGAAAAAGAAATGAGCAAAGCGACCGCAGAAAAACTGACAAACTCAATCGCAAAGTGAGTTCGCTCGCTCACTCACTCACTCACAATCCCTCTCTCACTCCCTCAATCTATCTCTCTATCTCTCCCTGTCTCTCTCAATCTCTCTCCCTCACACACTCTTAAAATGCGATTAATTAGATTAATTAATTACAAATCCTGTAATTAATTCGATTATTTTTTAATTGCCTGACAGCACTAATAATAATCAATACAATTTGCCTTATGAAATCAAAAAAAGTTTGTCTATTATTGCACAGTTCCAATGATCCCAGGTCGTATTCTGTCTCCCGTCTGAGTCCTGGTGATGGTTGGTTAAGCAATGACATCTTCTTATTTCTTCTACATTATCAAGTAGAATATGATGCAATTACTCACAAGCGCACATCCTCCCCTCTCCGCTCCATCACTCAAACCTCGTGCAGAGATCATTTCTTACTGTAGCCGCTGTGCTAAACTCCTCCTTGACATTTTCACTCCATCACACCAGAGCAAACTGACATTGATGACAAGCAGGCTACAAACGAGGGAACCCGCCCACTGATTCCGAGCCACCGCCGCTGTGTCGTGCAGTGTGTTAGCGCTGGCAAACAACATGAGCTGCCCATAATGGTGGGCGCCGGTGAGTTAGGCAGACGGAACATTTCGATGGCCAAATTAACGTTAGCCTGTGGAGCGGGCTGAAGCTGTTACGGCGAATGGCAGCCAATGAACCGTGCACTTGTGATTGGCAACTCTAGAAGATGCACCATATGGTTCTCAAAATGATTGGATTATTAAGTTAAATGGAACTGACTGCGGATATGGTTTTAACTAGTTTTAGTACTTTCGCTCATGAAACTCCAAACAACACACTATAGCTTTTAGTTTAACAGTTTTTTAATTGTATAGTTTCCACAAAGTTAATGTTTTTTCCTTCTATTTAAGAGCAAAATAGTAAAAAATATCATACATGTTTGCCATTTTAGAAAGCTTTCTTACTTACACAAAGCAGCTTTTCCGGAGGAGGGTCTTCACAGTGATTATTTTGCCTGGAATGTTCCACAGTATAGCGTTAAACTAATCTAGACAAGGAGGTAAAGCAGACGCCTGACAGAAAAAGTTACATAGTGAATATATGGGAAACAAACCACATTTCTGGACCATTAATAGAGCGTTTTAATGGACTCGAAAAATCTGACCATGACCCGGATGTGCGGCCATGTTGGAGATATTGCTCGCTCAAATTAAACATGCTTATAAAGCAACCGTGCAGAAAAAGTACAAGTTTGGTGATAAACCTTGCACACTGGAATACAAAACTTCTGATACAGTTGAGCAGTTGTATAGAGATAAGTTGGATGCCAAAGAAAAGCAGCGTTGTATAAACAAACTCAAATTAACTGGGCAAGAAGCTCCATATGAGATGGATTCTGCTGCTATAAGCGATCACGATATTGTCAACTACCTGGACTTCTCCCCAAGCCCTGATACAGCACAAGACCTTCAGAGCTCTAAAGGTCTGGAGGCAACAACCAGTTTGTTTGTGGCTGGTACGAGAGCGCAAAGTACGGAAAATTGGAGCCAAGCATATCGTGATGGCAAAGGTCGGCATACTTGTATCTAGTCGAGCCACATGTGTAACGTGTTTAAGTACTAGTATACTGCTTTTATTATTCAGGTTTTGCAAAGATTAAAATATTAACATTGTAATACAATTTACTGTAGGGGCTAATGAAGCAACATGAACAATGAACATGTACAAGTATTTACAACTAACAAAGTTTAATAAGTTACTGATGCATGGACCTAAAAAATGACAAATAAAAAAATGACGATAGCAATCACAATGAACACTATGAAATATCTACCGGCGGCGAAATGAGCTGAGCATACGTGAATGTTGTCATGACTTTTTCCCATCCAAGTTCTGTTTGAGACTGACAATCCATAATCGCCTCCTTTCCTTTGATAATCGCTCTGTCTGTTCACCCTGGTTGGTCACTACTTTAGGTAAACGATAGAACTGCAGGTGTTTTTCTCTGTCCGATCTATTGTGACAGCTTCGGACCCGACAATAGTTGACCTTTTTTTTTTTTTTTTACTTTGTGGCATAAGTGCCCTGTTCGCTTTGTTTCAAATATCTCCAAGATGGCCGACTTCTGGATTATGACGTCACGTGAAAACGCTCTATAGTTTCCCACAAAGTCACTTATGTTTTTCCTTCTATTTTAGAGCAAAATAGTAAAAAATAGCATACATATTTGCCATTTTGGAAAGCTTTTTTACTTACACAAAGCAGCTTTTTCGGAGGAGGATTATTTTGCCTGGAATGTTCCACAGTATAGCATTAAACTAATCTAGACAAGGAGATAAAGCGGACGCCTGACCAAAAAAGTTACAGTGAATATATAGGAAACAAACCAAATTTCTGGGCCATTAATACTGTAGATATTTGACAGAAATCACTGTCTGATGCTTGAATGTCAAAGTAGCAGCATTACCCTTTAGAATTGCAGTTATTACACTTGTGACGATACTAAATACACAAATGAATGCACACATCAGGTTGAATTGACTTTGAAAAGTTAGCCAAGAGAAGTGAAGTTTTAAAGTGCACAGCAGATTAACACAGACAGACGGCTCCAAACTCAGCACAAGGAAGTGAATCTGGATTGACGCAGGAACCGAACGCAGGAAAAGATAGACAGATGACCTTCTCAGAATGTGCTAGCGCTGAGTAAAAGTTTGAAAATCATTCGCACTTTTTTCCATTCTTCTGTTTTTTTTAAAATCGTGACAAATTTGAATCCAAGTTGTCTATTTCTATCTCTATATCAGTGGGCTGTAATTACATGGGATAATGAGTTTGACAGTTGCACGGCCGCTTGTATGTCTTCCGGGGAAAAGGTTAATATGGCACACCTGATACCGAAATAGCTACAACATGAGATCGGCTTTCTCATCTCATTCATTTCCTTCCTCTTCTACACGTATGTGGTTTTGAACTTTGTCTTCTTGTGGACATGAGACAGTGCTGACAACTCAGGCCGCTAGTTTGAGATTATTTTGGTATAGCATGTATGAAATGGTAATCAGAAAATACTGTTGTTACAGGTGAGACACTTTAAGTTGTGTAAAGGTTTGATATAAAGGTTGTATAGTGTAATAATAATAATAGTTTGTTTTTTTATTTCTACATGTCATTTATAAGGAAAGTGCCTTATAAATAAAGTTGCTGTTGCAGTAATTTTCATTAAAATTAGCAAAATAAAATAAGATTTTTAAATTTTAGTTCCTATTTTTCTCAAAAGACATTTGTCCAGATCAAAAGTACAATATTTATTTGTTCACAGTTGATTACGCAGCACTTAATTTAGCATTTTAACTTGTTTCATTTATTTATTTAAATTATTTATTTTATTTAATTATTTTCAAACTATTACTAATGAATATGTGACTGTTTACTAATGTATATTATTTTGAAGCTTTTTTTGACATCTTCATCATAAACTTTATCACCTCTGCTCATCGGTAACAAACACAAGTTTCATTTCAGTGTAAAACGTTAAGCTAACGGTGGAAAAGTGCCTCAAAAGCCCATCAAAGTCCCCTGAACTGGGGGAAAGTTACAGACGTCCCCACATCCTGTCTGATGAGCTACAGTTTTCGCACCTCTCTCTTTTATTCTAACAGAGACTGCGTGCACATGGAAAACTCCAAACCGATTGCAAACTGATTGGGGTCGTAACGGCTGCATGTGCACAGGGATTGGTTTGGATTGGGATTGGTTTACCCCATCCCCCAGGAACCCCTGGCCTAGGCCGATAGCAAACCACTTGGCGGATCGGATTAGCATTAGAATTTCAGGAATGTCAGGAATGTCACCCGGAAGTTGTAGGAGTGGTAGGGGGTGCCTACGGCGTCATAAGTAGCGCTTGTTGTTGCCGGACTTTCAGACGAAAACATGGCTGTGAAGAAAGCTACAAGCTCGCACTACTGGACCGAGGCAGGGTTTGCTCGGACCCCGGAGCAAATCAAAATCAAGTGGAAAAACGTCAGGGCGGCGTATGCCACGGCAAGAAAGAACAACGGGAGAGCGGTCAAGACCGTACAACTTGCCCGCATTACGACAGCGTTCTTCACGGAACCAACAAGTCCCATCTTCCACCATTTCGGGACTATGGACATAATGTAGAATCGAAACGCGTTGTTTGCTCAAAGCCCGATAAAGGAGTATGCGGTAACTTTTGTCTTTTCTGGAATTATTCAATGTTCCTGTTGTTACCAGCACCTGGAAGCTGTGCATGGAGTTTTGAACTTTTGAAATAACGCACAGGGTACTTTTACAAACATTTTGAGTTATCTATTGTGACCGCATAGTATCAGAAGAGAGTGTGTTTTTTTTAACTGTTGTATAACTTAAATATTAAAAACGTAAATATTAAAATCAGTGTGGAAATTTTTCACTCAGACAGGACAAAACAGTGGAAGAGACAACAGAATATAAGCTAAGCATTACAAAGACATACAAAATGAAAGTGTGGTTGTGTAGTTTTCCCCAGACCTTACATAAATGAACGATAAACCCATAGCTACAAATTTAATGCCTTTATTTGTGGCACAAAAGATGCACGCAACAAAAAACAACAAGGCAGAACATGATTAAAACGTGTGCGGTATAGCTCCCAGTCCTCGTAATTTTTGTTGTCCTCCATTGCTTGTAATATCAAACGCCGACAACATGTGTCACTGTTCTCTTCCTTTATCGGGCTTTGAGCAAACAACGCGTTTCGATTCTACGTTATGTCCATAGTCCCGAAATGGTGGAAGATGGGACTTGTTGGTTCCGTGAAGAACGCTGTCGTAATGCGGGCAAGTTGTACGGTCTTGACCGCTCTCCCGTTGTTCTTTCTTGCCGTGGCACACGCCGCCCTGGCGTTTTTCCACTTGATTTTGATTTGCTCCGGGGTCCAAGCAAACCCTGCCTCGGTCCAGTAGTGCGAGCGTGTAGCTTTCTTCACCGCCACAGTTTTCGTCTGAAAGTCCGGCAACAACAAGCGCTACTTATGACGCCGTAGGCACCTCCTACCACTCCTACAACTTCCGGGTGACATTCCTGACATTCTGAAATTCTGGCGCGCCCATGCGCAGTATGCTAATCCAATCCAAAATCGTTCACATGACGACTCCAAATGGTTTGCTATCGGCCTAAGCCAGGGGTTCCTGGGGGATGGGGCAAACCAATCCCAATCCAAACCAATCCCTGTGCACATGCAGCCGTTACGACCCCAATCAGTTTGCAATCGGTTTGGAGTTTTCCATGTGCACGCAGTCAGTGCTTTGTTGACCTTGTGTTGATTCTGCATATGACAAATAAACAATCTTGAATCTTGAATCTTGAAATAGGGCAGGGCTCTCAAGTTTTGAGCGGGGTCGTGCGAGTGACTTTTTCGCTGAAAACGCGCGGTGCCTGCATTATCTAACCGATTTTCTGGGCACAGAAGCGCTGTGCGCTGCACTTGAATTGCGTAACTAAATTTCAGCGTGAGAAATACCATGTGTGGCGTGTGAGCGTGTGAACACGTCGAATTGCGTGTGTCACACTCTCAATGCGTGAGACTTGAGAGCCCTGAAATAGGGATTCTAAGGAAAATGCATCAGTTTTTTGTTAGCTTGTTTTGTTAGCTCTTTTTGTTAGCTTGTTTTGTTAGCTCTTTTTGTCAGCTCTTTTTGTTAGCTTGTTTTATTAACTTTGTTTGTTAGCTTGTTTTGTTAGCTCTTTTTTGTTAATTTGTTTTGTTAAGTCTTTTTGTTAGCTTGTTTTATTAACTTTGTTTTGTTAGCTCTTTTTTTGTTAGCTTGTTTTATTAGCTTGTTTTGTTGGCTTGTTTTGTTAATTTGTTTTGTTAAGTCTTTTTGTTAGCCTGTTTTATTAGTTTGTTTTGTCAGCTCTTTTTGTTAGCTTGTTTTGTTAGCTCATTTTGTTAGCTTGTTTTATTAGCTTGTTTTGTTAGATTATTGGTGGCTAAAGAACACAAAGCATGTGTATTTGTTTGACTGATGGAGCAAGAAGGGAATCTGACGTAAAAAGGAAAAAGCTCACAGTAGCAAGTTGCCAAAAGTATTTTAACACAGTACTGTGGCATGTTGCTTAAATTAATAATAATAAAAAGTTGTGGACCAAACAGAAAATCAGCTTATGTTTGCTATCTTGTTAACCCCAAAGGCTTGTAAATTCTTAGTCATCATCTCTAGTTATAACAAGTTATATTTTAGCATTTGCTTTTTACGAACGGAAGTATAGATAATATTCTGTGACCTATTTACGTGAATTTTGGTCGGGACGCATTGGTATTTGCCCGCCAACCAGAATGGGATAATGAGAATAATAATGGGAACTGGGCAATGAATGGAGTATGCAATATTTTATTGTTTGGCCCCTGTGAGCCCAGCCCTTTGGGACAACGAATGAAAAATAGCCTTAAGCTACAATCTGGGGTGTTTACATTCCTGTTGTGTCATGCTTTGTCCATGTCCATTAACATGCTCTGTCCCAATCAAATCAATAAATAAAAATAAATAAAAGAAGGTAACATCATTGTCTCCTTGTGCATATATGATTGCTAGAGCATGAAGGGTGTCTAAAAGGAAAGAAAGGAAGAAAGGAACTCACTGTTTGTTTATGGTTTAAGTAGCAAAAATGTATTTAAACAGGGCTCTCAAGTTTTGAGCGGGGTCGTGCGTGAGACTGCGTAATTTCCGAGGAGCGGGGGAGGGGGGGGGGGGTGTGAGTGAACAATTTTTCCCGAGGAGCGGGGGGACGCGTCGAATTGTCTCTCTCAATGCGTGAGACTTAAGAGCCCTGCTGTAAATGTTTGTCTAAAGAGCAAACTTAAACTACAAAGCAACTAATGAGAGTTATGAGAGGTCAAACTTGGGCATCTCCCCACAGTCCAGAGACTAAAATAAGTGGTGGAAAGCGTTTTCCTGCTCACCCAGCCATTGTCCAGGTCTGTCAGCACTGACCGCCGCGGTATCTGCAGCTACTCCGCGTTAGACTGGAGTCTAACGTCGCCAGAGAAAGATTTCGGCCAAAAGGAATTAATTTGCTCGATGCTTTTCCCAATTACTTTCTGTGTAGTGCGCATTCATATCGAGTGCAAATAAATGTGCAAATCAACACGGAGAGCTTGACTTGGTCATTTTGGGTGGGAACTATTTTTCAGTGTGGAAAAACACAGCCGAAGCACACACCACGCTGACAGGGGAATCCCTGTTACGCACCAGGAAGGGAGTTCCCCTGTTACGCATCCCTTTAAAACTGTGGCTAATTGTGGACCAAACAGAAAAACTGAATGGGAACATTAGCTTATTATTGCTTTTATATTAATATCATACATATTCTATAGTTATAGTTTTTTAATGATATCTGGTTATATTTTAGCATTTGTTTTAATGATCAGCCTCTAAATTTCTGATAAAATTCTGTGAAGTTTTTACATTAAGTGGCACAGTGGGTTGAGTGTTTGCCCCCCAACCAGAGGGTAGCACATACAGCTCTGGAAAAAAATAAGAGACCACTGCAAAATTATCAGTTTTTATGATTTTACTAATAGGTATGTGTTTGGGCAAAAGGAACATTTTTGTTTGAGTCTATAAACTACTGACAACATTTCCCCCAAATTCCAAATAAAAATATTATCATTTAGAGCATTTATTTGCAGAAAATGACAAATGGTCAAAGTAACAAAAAAGATGATCAAAGGAGAAGTTCAATTTGTCAACTGGACAAAGTTTGTTTGGTTGAAAACGTTTCGCCGCTCATCCGAGAGGCTTCGTCAGCTCTGGCCCTCATGCTGGTTCGACCCTGTTTATATCTAGCTGCAAGGGAGGAGCTAGCTTCCCTGAACAAAGCTCTGACCTATCCCCGGCGAAACGTTTTCAACCAAACAAACTTTGTCCAGTTGATAAATTGAACTTCTCCTTTGATCATGGATTCTACCTGGACGACTGAGGGACTTTTCACGTAACAAAAAAGATACATGTTTTCAGACCTCAAACAATGCAAAAGAAGAAAAAAGGATCAAATTCATTTTAAAACAACATAATACTAATGTTTACACTTAAGAAGAGTTCAGAAATCAGTATTTGGTGCAATAACTCTTATTTTTAATCACAGCTTTCATGCGTCTTGGCATGTTCTCCACAAGTCTTTCAGATTGTTCTTGGGTGACTTTATTCCACTCCTGGTGCAAGAACTGAAGTAGCTCAGCTTTGTGTTTGTGTTGGAATTCAACAGACGCTGGAATGGAATGGCTGTAATACATGTAGAGATGCTGATTTCAGAAAAAAATGCAGTGGTCTCTTATTTTTTTCAGAGCTGTATTGTCAAAATATTACTAAAATTTGTTTAATTTTGCTATTGTGTTAACCCCATACATATTCTTAGTCATTGTCTGTTAACTTTTCGCATTTACTTTTATGACATACCTCTGAATTATACTAGTAAATAATATTAACCTTGGCAGTGGCACAGTGGGTTGAGTGCTTGACCTTTATCCAGAGTTTGTATGTATGATCGCTATTATTAACCCCAACCCCACATATCTTATCCTCGTGTGATGTTAAGTTTTATTTAGCATAGCATCTCGTTTTTGTGGCCTCTAAACTTGAACACTATGAATCAACCTACGTTCCCAGTCAGTCGCACACCTACTCTGCGATGCATTTAGAATTATGGGGGTGTTGCACGGACTTCCGCTGAATATTGGATGTGGTTATATAATGGTGAGATTGTGGCGATATGTCCAGTTTTCTAAGCATAACCCGGCAACGCGTTACTTAGCAACCAACGCACAGCAGGATAGGTGAGTGGTTGCCAACGGGAAGCGGCCAAACTCTTTTAATCACCAAAACAAGATGCACGCTACGGCAACGCTGTAATGACTCTCCAGGCTATTTTGGGAGATGACTCAATTATTTTTCAAGCACTTGGATGCGTCTTTATCTGATTAAAAGCCGAAAAGATGGGGGGCTGATATGGGTGCTCTCAATCTCTGCAGTATGATAAGGCACACACTTGACTTGTAAAATCAAAATGAGAATTGCTTTCAGACAATGGTAGGACTTATATGCAAACTATGAATCCAGATTATGAAGCCAACCATAAAAAATACCTGAGCTCCCTGTTAGTTTGCTCTTTATTAGTGTATATTTCAATGGAGTTCAACAGTCCCACCCACTCTGAAGTCAGCTCTGGTTCTGGGAGTAAATTTTCCATTCATTTTTCTCACAGACTTTTAGACTTCAAAGGCATCGCTGAGGCTAACCAGCCAAGTGGTGACTAATATCCAAAAGGCGCTTGTTTTAATTAAATAAAATAAGAAGAAATTGCAAGATTCTGTGAAATGTTTTAATCACTTTGAGGTTTACACAATGTCAGAAACAGATTTTAAGTTAAATTATAGGTCTTGTGCTCATTAGTCACCATATAGCTGATTATGCCTGAGCAATCTTTCAAACTTAAAATTTTTTTCAAAGAGTCTATGGGAAAACGAATGAGGAATTCACTTCCAAAACCAGAACCTGTTGAGCTCCACTGGTTCATGCATGTTTGTGTAAACCTGCCTTGTTTTGAATTTAAGGCTCAGAAAATGTCTGTTTTCACCTACCCACTATCTCCACCCACTGCTCTTTTAGTTGTGATTATGTTAAAAATTTAGACTCCAGGTCACGCCTGTTGGGTTCAAAAATGCTACATGGCCATTTTCCAAAAATTAATGTAGTGAAAATGTGCTAACGGCAGCGCAATGTCACTGTGAAGAAAGGGAGACTATCAGTTCTGCTGTTTTTAACAAGTCAGTCTGTCTGTTTCAGACTTGTTTCCATTAAGAGGCCATTTGGATGTTCACCATGAACAAAATAAAGATTGATATGTTATAGTTCAATCCTCAAAACCTGAAAATAGCATACCAACTTCAATTTCTCTTTCTATTATAGGTTTCTGGTACTGAGCAAAGATAAAATATAAAAAGAAAATATATTTATTAAAATAAAAATGAACTGAAATGTTACTTTGGAAGGCTGATGTACAGCATGGTCTAAATACAGATTTAAAGTATTTTCAGTATTTTCAATATAACAAGTTAAGTCTTGTTTTGCATTATTTTTCATGTATTTAAAGGTGCACTATGTAACTGTGCTGATGAAAAATTACACACCTCAACTCCTTGCTCCTTTGAAATGTCACTGCTTGGCCAATATTGTTCCACAGTGTGGCATTAAACTTCATTCAACTTCAACTTCCTCAATATTCAATCTTGCGTTTATTTCATTATGGGCGTTTTTATTGTTCAAAAACATAGATCCTCACTGTGAGAGGGACATCGTCTGCTTGTCTCCATGGAAATAAATCATTTAAATGCCACACTGTGAAACATTTTAGGCAACGCAATAACATCTCCAAGGAGACAAGCAGGAAGCAAATCCTTCACCAGACGCTTATGTAATATTTTGCTGGAATTTTGACTGACAGAAATATGTGTGTGTCTGCTTTGCCTGCAGTTATGGGGACCACGTTCAGCATTTCAAGGTGCTCCAGGATCGCTGTGGTCAGTACTACGTCTGGGATGAGCTCTTCTCCTCACTCAATGAACTGGTGGAGTTTTACCATAGCAACAGCATCGCCAAGGAGAGGACCGTGTTTCTGCGAGATCCTGAGCACTTCGCCAGGGTGAAAATTCTTTCTCCTTTTCTACTGTCAGGCACTGTGAAAACAAAAATATCTTCACATCAGATGACATGTTAGCTGAAATTGTTTAAACTTCATATCCAGGGTGTGCGCAAATAACATTTTGGGCAAATATCAAATGAAAGGTTAGGTGTTATTAGACATATGTCATAGTTCATTCATATAAATACTTTGCACTCTGTTATTGTAAATGGTAAATAGTCACATTTTTATATAGCACTTTTCCACCTTCAAGGCTTTACAACACCCATTTACACACACATTCATCCACCAGTGTACACAGACACTAGGGCGAGGTGGGTTAAGGCTGCATCCCATTACTCTCTCTTACCCCTTCCCCTTCCCCGACCCCTTTATCTACATCTTTGTCTTGCCCCTTGATAGCCAGCTGAGAGGGCTCGGGGTACAAATGTTCCCCTAAGAAATGGGACGCCACTCGATTACCGTTTGCGTCATCATTCCTTGCCTCTACCTGGCTGCTACGTCTACAGAGGCAACAACAATTGACGCAAACAAACGTAAACAAATGTCAAGAATTATCGGGTACCTCAGCTCGACAATCAATGAAAACGATAACGTCGGCTAAACAGACATCACTACAATTAAAACCACAACAACAGTTCACTAAAAGTAACGTGGAACATAAGGGTCATAATTGTATACCATGCTAAATTCTTAACCGATAATTACTACTGCTGAAAATACATTTATGAGACTCCTTGGCTGGTCGATGTGACGCTGCCATCCTGATCCCAAAACCTGCCTGAGCTTGTAGGTGTACCCCTTCATTCCAAGTTTGGTCGAGAGCTTACTTCATTTCAAGGGGCATGTAGCCCTCGTCGTGGCCCTAGCCCTTGATCAAAATTAGAATCGGGACACCCCTTGCCCTCATATGAACACGCAAAACCAAGGGGTGGGGGTAAGACGAAGGTGTAAAACAGAGTAATGTGTCTTGCCCAAGGACACAATGACCGCATTCATCTGTGGGAGCTAGAATCGCACCGCTAACCTGTGTGTCAGTGGATTTGGCCGCTCAGCCATTGTGTTATTCATTAATTTCTCACATTTGTCACACTTGTGTCTTTTGCAAAGATGTGACTCTGGTTATCCATGAATCTTCCCTTTTTCAGATGGGCATGATTGACAGGTGGATTAGCCAATCAGGAACACACACAGTCCATATCAAAACAAATATGGTTGCTTATGAGGAAAAAAGAAAGGAAAAATGAGTGCCCTTTGTTTCACGTGTCACTGAGCAGATATTTGTGTAAAAATTTTGAGAGATATCATTCTGAACTTGCCGGGTAACCAATCTTCACCAACTCTAATCAAATTTATACAAAATAATTCATATAGAAAAAATGATGGTGAAATGTCTTGCCCAGTGACACAACGGCAGAAGATGAAACCACTGACCAGTGCTACTGTACCGCTAAAGAACATTGATCAAAAACAAACTTCTCTAGGATTTCTCAGTGGCAAAAACAGCTATAATAGTCTGTCACGGGTTTGTACGGACCAAATAGAAGAAAAAATGATGGCTCGGTTGGAAACTTCATTTAAGTGTTTTTTTTCTTTATTCACACCAGAGCCCAACGTGCAAAGTGCAATATTTACAGTGAAACCGCAACAAAAAGTCAAAAAACAAAAAAAAGGATTTACAGCAGCACTCACAGCACGCCAACACCCACACAGTCCGACCAAGGACAGACCACAGACCCTTATATACCCCTTAACCCCTCCCCCTGGGCTAACCAATTGACACAACGGAGTTTTAAGGTTTAAGCAAAGGCCAAACTGTACCCATGATAATAAAACAAACTGCAATCCAACATAATACAAAAAATACTTAAATAAACCCCCATATGGTAAGACTTTAATTAACTAATAAACTTAAGAAAACAGAATAAGCACACAAATTAACATTAATGGTTGAGTCCGGTGTCATGTGGCCTCCTTTAGCGTGCTACCATGTGCTATTTATGGCACGACCAGGAAGTGCCCCGGTTTGGCCCCTGAACTAGAGAGCGGCGCGGAGACAGCGGAGGGTAAGGAGCATGTGAACCCGTAGGCGTCGAATGTACACCCTTGAACGCACTAGGCAGCGAAAAGAGAAAATGCTGAAAAAGATAGCAGAAACATTTTCATAACTAAACATTGAACATTTCTTTATAGTTTTACCATAAACTGTATATACTGTAGAAATGGACATAGCTAACCCAGTAGCCACTGTGTTCCAAGTAAGAAGTGTTCATGGGGGCGCTTTCGGCTCAATCGACTCTGTTTCCAATTGACTTTACATTGGAAAACTGTCACCACTTTCTCTGTAATTGCTGCTGTGAGACTCGCTATTTTGGTCTTAAAATGTATACACCACTCTGCTTGATCCTGGGGTTTTTATTTAGCTATTTTGAATGCAAATAAATTCCAATTCCTAATATGAAACAGGCTCCATATTCCCTCCATAGAACATCGTGAGCTTCATTTGACTGGAACCATACGGTGACATCAAACTCCCTTAGCCCACTTCTGTATACAGTTTATGTATTTTACGAAGGGTAAACTATTTAGCATATGTTTTACGATCAGTATTTGTAACAAAACAAAAAAAAAGTCAAAACACTACTTATGTCATTTAGTATCTCAACCTTCCTCAATATGTTGTCAAACTTGCTTTGAGACTTGTCACAAAACCTGTTTTTTGAGCATCTTTCGCCAAACTTGACAAGGACTCTGCATGTTCATATTTCATTCGGCTGTAACTTGTGTAGACCCCAGCATATTTTATGACAGGCGGGACAGCTTGGCAGGCAGTCCATATGTTGCCATGATTTCTGGAGCTGTATGTTTTGTGTGTGCCTGTGTTGTAGGCAGTAATGGAAGATCATAGGCCAGCCATCACCATGTAACACAACCAAATCTGTCATGTCAAAGGAGAGAGAGGAGGGACACTGTAAAAACACATTTGTACACTAGTCATTTCTTCAGTCAGGCTGCAGTAGATTTCATATAGGCTACTAGGACTGCAAGATGAATCGCAGTTGAAGTGAAATTAGCAATTAGGCTGACATTTTTAACTATCATAATTTCCTCCACAAACAATTTATCCAATATCCTGTGTTATTCTAGATAAAACTGCTAACCCTGTTGTCAGGTCTGGACTGGTAATCAGGCATACCGGGCATTTTCCTGGTGGGCCGACAATCCTAGATGCTGTTGTTTTTGCCCACAATTTAGAGGAGGCGGCCCATTGGTCCATCTTCAATATAGACAGTGGACTAAACCAATCAGGATATAGTAGCTTACCAGAGTGGTGGACAGGGAGAAGAACAGCCAGAGACTGTGGACAGGGAACTCGAGGGAACCCGAGGGACGGAGTCAGGGGTGTAGTGGGCGTGGTACGCGGGGGTACGCCGTCCACCCACTTCTCCCGACATGAGATATAAAAAAATAACAAATATAAATTCAGGGACGAAAGAGTTCCGTTTTTTAGCAGATCTCCGTTTTATTTTCAGCCACGGGGTAGCCTTTTTTTTTTTTTTTTTTTTTACATCTGTGCAAATTGGTTGAGAAAGATTTTGGGTGTATATATATGTATAGTTGTGTTTAGGGTCGCCAACTGTCCCTTGAAAAACAGAATCGTCCCGTATTCAGAACATAAGTACGTGTATCTTGTATTAAACTTTGTATTAAACTGCGGGCCGCGCGTCACATCCATGACGTCACAAATCGCGTACACCCACTTAAAAAATCCCCACTACATCACTGGACGGAGTGACCAGGAAGTGTAGCACAGGCACAGCAGGTAAGCAGGTAGTAATGTTAGGATAATACCAGGACTTTTAGGTGATGGGCAAGCATGAAAATCGCTCACCTTTCGGCCAGCCAGTGTGCTCCTGAGTCTGATCTTTTGTGCAAGATGCATTTTAAATAAACCGTTGAATGTGTAGTAACTGTGAGTTTGCTGGTGGTTTTTGGGAGCTGGGATTTTTCCTTTAAATGTTGCGCCCGGGTTTCCCCTCAGCCAAGACGTAACAGTAGTAAAATACTTTGCTTCAGGGAACTAATTATGAGGGGCCGGTCTAAGCCAAAAATGCCAGGGCCGTTTTTTTTGTCCAAGTCCAGCCCTGCCTGTACTGCCTGCCTGTTTAGCCGACGTTATTGTTTTCATCAAAATTTCATGCATAAACAAGCTACTTTTTTTTGTCGAGCTGAGGTATCTGATAATCCTTGACATTTGTTTGCGTTTGTTTGCATCAATTGTTGTCGCCTCTGTAGGAACATTCGTACCCTGAGCCCTCTCAGCTCGGTATCGAGAGGCAAGAAAAAGGTGTAGATAAAGGGGTAGGGGAAGGGGTAAAACAGAGTAATAGGACGCAGCCTTAATGCCATATTGTGGAATGTGTGAATTCTTCTTTTATCATATTGTGGAATGTTCCAAAGCAACAACATCTCCATGGTGACGGTGACAAGCAGGTGGTGGACCCCTCACTAGAAAAGTCACATAGTGCACGTTCAAAACTATTGAAATTTCCTGACTGCTGGCTCATATCATATAACTAAGGAAAATGATTTATGAGACATGCAGTGTTGGCAATGTGTTTTTTTATTTTTTGTAAATGCTATTTTTAGCCTCTTTCAAAATGAAATAAGAAACTACATCTGTCATGCACCTCACGTTGTCTTTGAATTATGTCATGCTACATTTTTTTACACACATCCACCACATAGCTATGCCCATGTTTATTTAAGCGTCAAGTCTCTCACATTGCGCTTGAGCAGGTGATGAGCTGGTTTTTGTACTGTGCATTAATTTGCACTTGTAGCTCATTTTAACTTCTCAGTATCTTCGCTGGGAGTGGCAGAATCTTATCTGACTCAGTTCGTGGCTCTGCAATGTGTTCACACCAGTTTTATACCAAACACGTGCTAGTACCGCTCACATGTCAAAAACTCTTGTGAAATATGTGCATCTACAACCATCTGGGAACTGAAGAAGCAGAGTTACGAAGGTGGAGAGGCGAATGAGTTACTTTGACAGAGTTTTATTTAATTGAGGAACTTTACAGAAATATTTTTGTATATTTTTGTGTGTTTGTCTTCTTCAGTGTTTTTTAAAGAGGGAGTGCTATGCAAATTCCACTTGTTTGGAGCTTTCTAACATTTTATAATGTTGCTCATCAAAAACATGCCTGAAGTGGTTTTATATGTTATCCATGCATGTCTGAGTAATCTGAGTAAGTGCTCTGAAGGGGGAGTGACAGCGTGGGGAGCAAAGGGAGGGAGACTCAGTGGGACTTTGAGAGCTAACAGAGCCTAATAAATCCCACATACTTAGGCTACGTTATATGATGACGGTCTGAACAGAAGACGCAAAAGTGCCATCGCATCTTCACTTTTTATTCCGCATTTAGATGAGTGTTTTTGGGAGGAAATCTGTGTGCATACGGTGACGCAATAGTGTGTGGAATTCGATTGGGTATGCATGCCAGGTGGCTAGGTGGTGCTGTGATACATTATCACTATGTCTGCGCGCATGTGTAGAAGAAAGAAGAAAGAAAGAAAGCTATGCCTTTATTAGTCTGGAAATTCCAGTTCTGCATTTAACCCATCCTGTTATTAGGAGCAGTGGGCAGCACATTACTGCGCCCGGGGACCATCTCCATGATCTTCTTGCTTCGGCTTGGTCAGGACCTAAGCTGGAGGATTTACCTATGGTGCATGTTTTGGGTTGGCGGGGGAAACCGGAGTGCCCGGAGGAAACCCACCCAGACACGGGGAGAACATGCAAACTCCACACAGAAAGGCCCAGGCGACCCAGGGATCGAACCCAGACCATGCATGCAAACTCCACACAGAACACACACAGAAAGGCCTGGGCAACCCGGGGATTGAACCCGGAACCTTGAGCCCAAATCCATGGCTGTGCGATGGGCTCACCGGTCTCCCCAATCATGGCTAATTTATACATGGAACAATTTGCAAACAAAGAGTGTTTTAGCTTCATATCCAGGCACTCCACCCACACATTGGTATCGTTATGTCGTTTTTCAAAAATCAAAATTCAAGATTTGGAACCTTTTACTGCACATCCAAATATCAAATTCACCCGTGAAGATGACAAGGATAACACATTGGCGTTCTTAGATTGTGCAGTAACGATAGGAGGAGACCGGCAACTCCAAGTCTTCAGGAAGCCCACACACAGACCAATACCTGCTTTTTGATTCACACCACCCACTGCAGCACAAATTGGATGTTATTCGGACATTACAACACAGGGCCCAAGTGGTTCCCACAAGCACAGAGGGTAAGGAGAAAGAAGAACTACATGTGCAGGAAGCCCTCTCTGTTTGTGGATATCCTAAATGGGCTGTCAACAAAACCAAGAGAGACAAGGGCAAGAAACAAGATAACAGAGAATCCGAACCCAGGAGGAAAGGGGTAGCGATTCCTTACCTGGCCGGCGTGTCGGAAAAACTACAGAGGATTTTCAGACAATATGAAATCCCAGTTTATTTCAAACCCACAAACACTTTAAGACAAAAACTCGTCCACTCAAAGGACAAAACACCGAGCCACAAACAAAGCAATGTGGTCTACTCCATTCAGTGTAGTGAAGACTGCAGTGAGCGCTACATTGGAGAAACAAAACAGCCACTTCACAAGGGGATGTACCAACACAGGCGGGCGTGCCAGAGTGGACCGTCATCTGTCGTACATCTTCACCTAGAAGCTACGGGCCATTCATTTGAGGACAGTGAGGTTCAGTTCTTAGCCAGGGAAAAGAACTGGTTTGAGAGGGGAGTTAAAGAGGCAATTTTTGCCAAAAAAGAGAATCCTTCTTTAAACAGAAATGGGGAGTCAGACAGAACTTATCTCCCATTTATAATTCCATTCTCAAACCAAAGTCAAAACAGACAAAAGAAACAATAGGGCAGACAGGTCAGGGCCAGAGGTGTGGAGACGGTCGTTAGGGTTGAATAGGTATGCTAAACTAGACGCCAGAGAAATTCGAAAAACAAAAGAGAGAATCTCAAAAACAAATTAGTTGAGATAGTTTCAGAATAATTTCAGTGTAGTGAGCTCCTCCCTGCAGCTAGATATAAGCAGTGTCTAACCAGCACTCGAACCAGAACTGACGAAGCCTCTCGGATGAGCGGCGAATCGTTTTCGACCAAACAAACTTTGTCCAGTTGACAAATTGAATTTCTCCTTTTATCGTGTAAAGTTAATGTAAAATTGCACGATTCACCACAAACATTAAACATGACATTTTAAATACCACGGTCACTTCTTTCTCACTTCACTCTGGAAAAGTATGGGCGTAGCTTCAGACGTTTACAAGTTGTATTTCGACGAGCACAAACAACAACAAAAAAATAAAGATTGCAACACTAATATTAATGGTTTCTAAATAATGAAACCGTTTTAGAGCAGATGGAAATTAGCACTGCATGGGACTATACGCCACATTACATCACACCAGAAATTATTTGGTTAGGATTATGTGAGTGAAATTGATTTGCATTTAGGTCAGATATAACAGCGGGTCAACTTCCTTAATATTTTCTAGCAAGTCTACCTATGCATCTGGATCATTCACTATGTTTATTAAAGGACCCATATTACGCCATTTTCTGTTTATTTCCTCATCACAAACACCTGGAGTTGTGTTTTGTTTCATTCATACATGTTTAACAAACAAACCCTGCAGAAATGCCATGCCATTTATCATTTATTTAATCTTTTTTTCTCAATCGATAAAAGGAAAGGCCTCAGCACTATAGCAAAATAAGTTTCTTGCAATATGTATTACATCTATTTTCAGACATACAGTAGGTCATGTGTTTTATATTTATATATACACATATATATTACTGTGTTATGTCAGCGCTACATGCCTGAAAATAAAATAGGCTAATAAATAATGAATAAATTAATGCATTTAAGTGCTCTTGTTGCAGAACTAGTGGCTTTAAGGAGGGTATTTTTTTTTTTTTTTTTGCTTTGTGTGTAATTTTTTTGCACGTTATTTTATTTATTTATTTTAAAAACACCACACTTTTATTGATGTCTTGAGTACATGGCTAATCTGCTAGCACGCTCCAAACAGGAAGTGAGCATGAGGGGTGTTTCCGGCCCCATCGACTCAAGCTCCAATTTACTTAATATTGAAAGAAAATTCTCAAACATTATCAAAGATATGGTACCTTCAGCAGCCTCGCTCCAGATTCGCTCCTCGAAATTACAAATATGAAGCTCCCTTTACTAACCTCAATAAGCTTCATTTGACTGTAGCCGAAAACTATGGGTAACGTCACACTCCTTTAGTCCACTTCTTTATACAATCTATGCTTCCAACAGATATTTTTGTACAGCGTTATCACACGCTTTGGCAGATAGACCGTGTAATATATTCAGGTTAGTTTGAGGTATGCACATGCAGCTTGTTCCTACCATCAAAATTTTGCTATTTTAAACACGCGTTGGTGTTTGGCAAACTCCTCGTAGCATGTTTTAGTCACAAATTCTCAGTTCTAAAAATCTGGAGCAGGTGCAGCAGAGGTATTTTGCTCATGGGCATCACATCTCTAGTTCAAGATAACGGCACCTTTCTCCTGGGAGCATGGCAAACCGGATGACCTAAATTTGACTACACACAGAAAATTGTTTTTAAAAATTAGCAGTTGCTCAACTTTGCTAGCAGCCACTCATGGAAGCTGCCTTGTAACCTCAACAGACAGCACCTAGAATTTAAAAAGAGGAACTCACACAGTTGTTGTTTTTTTTATTTTTGTGGTTTGATTAGCATATAATTACAGATATAAAAATGAACTGGAGCTAATTTCATGTTTACGCTTGTTGATTTCATTGTGTGCGCTCTACTGTGCTTAATTCTGAGTCTAATTAGGTTTTGCAACCGCGTTAAGTGCGTTAAGTGGGGCAATTTATTTAATATCAAACTCAGAGCTGGATTCAAATACTTTGAGTGTCTTTATATAGCATGTAGAATACTTGAACGCAGATATTTTAAGAAGTAAATGTACTATATCTTTCAAGGTGGATTATGTACATTTTCTGGTGGAGGGTCTGCTACCTGCTTGTATCCAAGAAGATACTGCTTCATCTGGAATGTTCTGCGGTTTGCCTGAGCAAACTGGTTTAGTCCTGGTTTAGTCCTGGCTTAGACCTGGTTTAGTTCTGGTTTAGTCCTGATTTTGACCTGGTTTAGTCCTGTTTTAGACCTGGTTTAGACGCAGTTTAGTCCTGGTTTAGGCCTGGTTTACTCCTGGTTTAGACCTGGTTTAAACTTGGTTTAGTCCTGGTTTAGTCCTGGTTTAGACCTGGTTTAGGCCTGGTTTAGACTTGGTTTAATCCTGGTTTAGACCTGGTTTAGACCTGGTTTAGTCCCGGTTTAGACCCGTTTTAGTCCCAGTTTAGACCCGGTTTAGACCCAGTTTAGTCCTGGTTTAGACCTGGTTTAGATGGAGTTTAGTCCTGGTTTAGGCCTGGTTTACTCCTTGTTTAGACCTGGTTTAAACTTGGTTTAGTCCTGGTTTAGACCTGGTTTAGGCCTGGTTTAGACTTGGTTTAGTCCTGGTTTAGTCCTGATTTAGACCTGGTTTAGTCCCGGTTTAGACCCGTTTTAGTCCCAGTTTAGACCCGGTTTAGACCCGGTTTAGTCCTGGTTTAGACCTGGTTTAGACCTGGTTTAGTCCTGGTTTAGATCTGGTTTAGTTCTGGTTTAGCCCTGGTTTAGTCCTGATTTAGACCTGGTTTAGTCCCGGCTTAGACCTGGGTTAGACCCGGTTTAGTCCTGGTTTAGACCTGGTTTAGACCTTGTTTAGCCCTGGTTTAGTCCTGGTTTAGTCCTGGTTTAGATCTGGTTTAGTCCTGATTTAGACCTGGTTTAGTCCCGGCTTAGACCCGGTTTAGTCCTGGTTTAGACCTTGTTTAGACTTGGTTTAGACCTTGTTTAGTCCTGGTTTAGACCTTTAGATATGGTCGGAGTGGAGGAGAGATCAGTAAAAAAGAAACCCTGTCACACACTAAACCTGTCACTGACACACAAAGAACTGTACAATAAAACCACACACACACACACACACACACACACACACACACACACACACACACACACACACACACACACACACACACACACACACACACACACACACACACACAGAGCAGCCAGTCCTTTCTACATTCTGTTTGAATCCAAAAGATGAATCTCAAATGTGGACGAGCGTGGTGCTTTGCTTGATTCTGCAAAAATAAGTGCCGTTTTTTATTCGCAAGCTATCATATTATTTAATGCACAAATCCTGCATATTTAACCTGAGTTCTTCTCTTTAACTGAAAACACTCTGTTCCTCCTTGTGATGTCATGTGGTAATACAGGACGTGTTTTTAAACTCCATACACCTTCACTAGAATCATTTGGATAATTTCAGCACTGGAATTTATAATCTCTACTGAACAAAACATAAAAATGTAGCTGTTAACTTGAAAACTACCTCGTCATGACATCACAAGGTGGAACAGAACAGGATATTTTGAGCTTTGAGATGTAGACAGACTAATACTAAAGAATTACTCAAACATGTTTGAATGAAATAAAACACAATCCAGGTTTGTTTAACATTATAACATGGCTTAAAGTTCACAAGAGTCTAATATAGGACCTTTAAAGATCCCATGACATGGTACTTCTTGATGCTTTTATATGGCACCTTAATGGTTCCCTAATACTGTAAATGAATCCTTCTTCAAAATCAAGACTCAGTGCATGAGAAAGCCCCATGAACACAGTCAGAGTCAAAAATATCTCTCTCAAACACTTTATTCTGGGCGTTGTTGCTTGAATGCAAATGAGGAGGACAGAGATAGGCCAGTGCAGCGAGTGGGGGTGTGGCCAAACTCTCCGCTCGTTCCTCTTTAGTGGTGCGATGTGCGCTGGCCCCCACTTCCGCGTTTAAGCACGGAGGAATTTCCATTGAAAAATAAACACATTTCTAAAGAAAATAAAATTAAACCACTGCTGTTTTAGAGGTTCAGAAGGCTCGGATGAAGGAAATTCAAGCCTGGAAACACTTACATGCCTCCAGACAAATAAAAAAACGCATCTCGCATTGCGTAGCTCGTTTGCGGTCCAAACTCTCTGGCATGATTTCCAGAGACGGTGGGTAGACATCCAGACATCCAAACTGCATTTGCATTTCCCCCCCCCGAGTGTGACGTCAGAAATTTCCCTTGTTCAGAATCGCTCGTTTGGGCTGTCTTTTTTTCAAATGCGGAAAAGGACTGCAATTGCTCAGTTTACACATTTCGCAACTTTGAGCCATGGGGGGTGGGGGGGGTACTTAACAGACCCCCCAGGATTTCGCGGGCATTTTTTGTGATTGTTGCGGGCTAAAATGCCTGAATTTGCGGGAGCTTTTCCAAAAAGTTGTGATGAAAGTTGCGGTGCTTTTAAGGTTTTTGTTGCGATTTTGTTGCGGGAGGAAGTGAAAGTTGCGATAAATAGTTGTGGTTTTTGCTTTTTGTAATTAAAATTGAGTAATATTTTGAATACTGAGTTATTACTGACAAAGAATAATACAAGGACACAGAGATCACAGATATGGTCCTAAAACAACCTTACCAATATCGAAAATAAATTACTACTAGGAGGGGAACTGTTTCGTCCGGTCTTTTGCTGTTATTTTTGTGGGTAAATGGCGCCGCAGACATGTTTCTTTGCCATTAGAAGCCGTGTCTCAATTCCCAGAGCGCGCGGCTCGGAGCGTGGCCCGTTTTGACAGTACACCGGCGTCCCACTGTCCCACTTCTTTTTTGTCCCATGCGCAGTTAACAGGCGGTCCGAAGACCGCAGTCGTTAAGCGGTCCGCGGACTGCAGTCGGGGCTGAGCAAGTGTGCACCTCCTTGACTGCAGTCTGAGCCCCCTTCGGGCTGCGCTCCGAGCTGTGCGCTCTGGGAACTGGGACACGGCCGCAGTTTCGTTTTGTCACACGGAAGTAAGGCAGAATATTGCGGCTTCCAAACTCAAACCTTTTAGCCGCCGAGAATATGAGGTTGGGTCCTATGGCTCGCAGATTTGTGACGCGCAAAGAGGAGGCTATGGTGACAGATACGCTGAGATCCAGATATGCGTTTTGTGCATTTATTACAAAAAGAGCGCACACAGCTATGACAGCGCAGCAGGATGAAATGGAACTCATGAAAACCAGCAGGATGAACAGATTAACGTGAAAGATGAATGAATGGTTTGCGGTCAACAAAAAATACGGCTACACCCCAACCCTGACTCTCTCCTGTGTGACAGGTGAGCGCGCGCTTTTACACGCACACACTTCCGTACGTGCACACACCCACACTCACGTGAACCACCGCCTCTGCCGCACACACACACACAAACGCACCGTGCACCTCATCTCAGTTATGTCTCCTACACAGAAGGAAGTTGGTCGGCGTTCAATACGTCGCCAATGATTGGTCAAAATTAGTAAAAATTGCGGAAAAGTTGCGGTGATTGGTAAAAATTGCAACACCGCCCTGAATTCGCGGAGATTGGCTGAAGTTGCGTTGAAGTTGCAAATCGCAACATCGCGAATTCCTGGAGGGTCTGACTTAACAGGATACGGGAGCTCACATTAACGTTCAAAAACCTCAGAAAGTGAAAATTTCATACCATGGGACCTTTAAATGAACTAGTTCCATTTTAAAACAGTAAAAATCATTTCTGTACGCTCCTTTGCAATTTTCCCTTTCTCCATGACTCTGATAATGGCAACATTATCACAAACTATCACACTGAGACTTGTCGTTACACATAATAGCTGCAATTCTATATCATATAATTTGGCTCAATTACTAGCTATTACTGTTGTGAATTACTCTGATCATGTCAATTGGGCAAACTGATGCTTTCTCATGGTTTACTTAATCTTCACACTGACTGCTTTTCATGCATTGCCTCGGGTTGACTTAGGATCCCTTTTATCTGTTATACAATGTGATGTTTGTTGAGGGTTTTGTCCTCGCAATAACTTCCTCATATTCAGATCTTACATTATAATGGTGTTTATTTGTGTTGTATGTAGGTCAGTGCAGTCATGAGCTGAAGACAGTTGGTCCATAGCAAATAGCCTACGAGCAATTCCATGTTTACCTCAAAGCTTACATGCCTAAAGGTCCAAGGCTATGTTAAGCTAAATTGACTCTTGCGAGCTTTAAGCCATGTTAGAATGCCGTTACCTCCTCAAAAACATACCTGGAGTTGTGTTTTGGTTCATTCACACGTTTGCGTAACCCTTTATTATTAGTCTGTCGATATCTCCAGTCCAAAATGCTCTGTTCCACGCCATCACCATCTAAACGAAAGGCACTTCCAATAAAATATTTTGTCGTTTTTACCTGTAAGCCTTTTCATGTAAACAGGCCCTAACTCTAGCCTAAATATGCAGGGTTTGTGTGATAAAGATGTGTTAATGAAAGAAAACACAACTCCAGGTGTGTTTTTGATGAGGAAACAACATTATAACATAAATGAGAAAATAGAGTGATGTGGGCTCTTTAAAGAAAAAAATACCTCATTGTACTTCCTGGTGCAACTGTGACCTATGAACTCACTTGTTTTAGCACTCTTATTTTGAATACATGGCGATTTTTGGAATGCTTTACTAGACAACACCCATCTATCATGAGTCTAACAGCTCATCAATAAAGCTTAAAGTTAAATAAAGTTCAAATTTACTTAAAGGTTCTGTATTACACAACATCTTCATACTTAGTGTTGGTATTTTTTGTAGAATAACTATACTGTCAAAGTTTTTTTTTTCTTTGTCTTTAAAAACAAAAATACGAGAGGGCGCTAGGTCAGTATCTGCTGGGACATTGAAACATGAACTGTCTGTATGAAGCTTAAAATAATGTCAGCTTAGTATAGGTCAAAAATGCTAAACTAATGCTTCAATGAGAGCATCAAATGAGAAGTAGGCTATACAACATTTTAGCAGCTAAATAAACGTTTGTCAATTTACTAGTACTACTACAACAACTACTACTACTACTACTACTACTACTACTACTACTACTACTACTACTACTACTACTCCTACTACTACTACTAAAGCATAATCCATATTGCTAATACCTACAGTAATATAACGACTTAAGCGTACTTAAAAATGCTCAGATATGCTGATCAAATGAGAGGTATACAACATTATAATGGGTAAAAGGTAAACGTTTGTGAATGTAAAACTACAATTACAGCTACTGCTACTGCAACAACTACTGCAACAACTACTGCAACGACTACTGCAGTTACTACTACTACTACTGCAACTACTGCAACTACTACTGCAACTACTCGTTGAAATGCGTGTGTCACACTCTCAAAGCGTGAGACTTGAGAGCGCTGCACTGTTACTGCAACTACTGCAACTACTACTGCAACTACTATTGCAATGCAACTACTACTGCAACTACTATTGCAACTATTACTGCAACAACTACTGCAACAACTACTGCAGCAACAACTACTACTACTACTAGGCTACTACTACTACTACTACTATTACAACTGCAACTGCTGCAACAGCTACTACCTACTACTACTACTGTTGCTGCAACTACTGCAACAACTACGGCAACTACTACGACTAATACTGCAACTACTGCAACAACAACTACTACAACAACTACTACTACAACTACAACAAAAACTACTACAACTACAACTGCTACAACAGCCACAACTACTAAGACAACTACAACTACTTCTACTACAACAACTACTACAACTACTGCTACTACTACTACTACTACAACTTTCCTTCCTGCTGCTGTCAGACTGTACAATGATCAATGCTAGTCATGTTCATCTCCATAGCAACCATGTGTCATCTCCATAGTAATAATTACAATGTGCAATATTATTTAAAGTCACTTTACCTGCTACTTATTTATTTAACAACCACTGCCCATCACTGCACTGTACACAATCATCTGAGTCACTTTATTGTAGTGATATTATATATTACTGAACTGGAGTCACTTTAACTGCTGTTTGTTCACTGCTCAGAATCAAAGACATTTATTGTGCAGCGTTCCTGTGCCTTTAACCTTACAGTGTTGTGTTTTTTTTAGTTGATTTTACATACTATTACTATTGTACATACATATTATTATTATTATTCATCTTAATTTTGATGCATGCTCATATTTTCCTACTGTTTCTGAAACACCGCAATTTCCCCATTGTGGGACAAATAAAGGATTATCTTATCTTATCTTATCTTACTACTACTTCTACATAATCCATATAGCTAGAAATATAACGACTTTAGCATACTTAAAAAATGCTAAAATAATGCTGATCAAATGAAAGGTATAGAACATTATAACTGCTAAAGACAATTTGGTCAATTGCAAATTATTTAAAATTTGTATTCCATTTCATAGTTACTATAACACTTGAAAATAGCTACAAATATAAAGCGAATAGTTGCTAAATGACAAAGCAGTTTAATCGCCTAAAGGAGGATTGTTATGCTAATTTAAGAAAAAAAAGCCACATCACATAAGCTAAAATATTTATTCTCTTTTCTTCCGTTGCTAAACTTTTCATTAGTAGAATGTGGTAACTAAAATACAATTCCCCAAAGCTAACCACTGTTTAGCTTCTTGAAATTTACATGGGAAAATCATCTGTTGTCATAAAAATAGTGTCCTAAAAAGATTATTTCTCATCTGATGCAATGTCCCAACACATTTTGTTTTTGATTTTCATGGGGAAATCTTAGTCACTTATTAAATGGTGCTGTTGTATCACCTATAGCAGGGTGAATAATTGGCAGAGTTGTTCAACATAATCTGCTAAATCATTAAGTCAGTCTTTCTTTTATAGCATGAAATGGTCTCTGTACTTGAAACTTATTCCATATTAAAGACGATAATTGCAGTATTATACAAAATGAGCTTTTAAACATGTTAGAATTTGCCCCTGGAAAACGCAGGCCGGCTATGAGTAATGTTTAATCCACTTAATCCATTTAGGTTGTTAGGTGAAACCAGGAAGTTCTTTTGTGCTTTTCCCAAGTTAATGGGTGATTCTCCAACTATCAAAGAATTTGTGTCTCAGGCAAAAATAAGAAAAACAAAAACACATTTGTCATTTTTTTATTTATGCTGCACTTAGTAGACACAAAAACAAACTTACAAAAAATGTATGATAGATAAACTACTATTTTTATTATATAAAATATGGTTTTATATTGAGTGTTTTTGCTATATGTCCTTTGTCCCTTGGCCAGGTTTTGGACTCTCAGTCCCTCATAAGACTGAAATTAAATTTGATTTAACAGTAACTTCATTGACAAATGGCACAGAAATTCCTTATTTTAATGAAAAATATCATGTGCTTGAAAGATATATTAGTATTTTATTTATTTTTCATAAAAAGAACACCTGTCGCTTGGGATCACTGTCATTTCCACCACCCACTACAAAATGTAACTTTTAACTTTTTTTTTTTAAACCTTTGTCTACTTGAACCACATCAGTTGTGATGTGACAGGAGCTCATGTTAGCATAGCAGCGTTAGCTCCATGGAAGGAAGGGAAACAAGAACAAAATCAAGGTCAAGTTTTGCAAAACCAAGAGTAGGTTTATTGGTCGTCATTTCCAAACACCTCATATTTCCTTTGAATGTACAAATAATGAGAAAAATACCATTTTATATTGTGTATTTTGAATATATTTTATGCTAACTCTAAAACAGAGATTAGCATGCTAATATGTCATGAGATTTTAAAAGAAATGCTAAACAATGTCATTTCCACAACAATCATTTTTGATCACTTTATTTATTGTTATTGTTTATTATTATTTATTTAATATTTATGTAATTTCATTACAACCACCATCAGTTAATGTTAACGTTCATTGTGATGAAGTAGAACAAATCAAAATATTTCTAAAAATATGTGTTGGATTTTCTGAAAAATATCATGACCGGTTTGACTGTAGTGGGAGAATCACCCAAATACGCTTTCACTGAACTCTGGTCACTAGTTTAATCATTAAGAATTTGAAATACCCATTAGTATCATGCTGAAAATAGTGCATGTTTCTCACCTGTTTTAGTCACCAGATTGTGTTAAGATTGTGTCAAACAGAGCAGAGTCTACAGTTAGCACCACATCCCCAGGGAATTTTGATAACATCAGCCGCAAAGTATCAATAGCTTTCATTTTATTCATTACAAGTACTTTTATTGCCACATAAAACCATTAAAAACACGCATTCTTGCATCTGACCTGTAATTTAGCCTAAAGGTGTCACCTGCTTGTTTCCACGGAGACAGAGGAGTTTCATGGCATACTGTGGAATATTTCAAGCAAAGGAATAACATTAGTACATAGTGCGCCTTAAATAGAACTACTATGTGGCCTTAAATACCCAGTGTGTGTGTGCTGAAATAATCTCTCCTTCAGTGCAAATCTTGTAATTTGTTCACACTGTCACACCCCCTTCGCTGTCGGTCGGGGGCTCGGGAGAGGAGGCTGATTACACGGCGGCGGGACGGGCATCCAGTGTAAAACGCAGCTAAAATTTTAATATTAGTTTCATTAATGCAATTCATTTTGGTTTGCAGTTGTCCAAAGTTATTCCTCATTTTTCCTTATGCTTTTCAAGTATCCTAGTTATTCACCTCGATGAGTTTATAGCTGCTTTTCACAACTTTCAAAGGCCAGAGTGAAGTTTTGCCATCAGAGACATAATGACAATAACAACTAGCATGCTAAGAGTGCACTTCCAAATTATCAGACAGTAAAATGCTTTAGAATCAGATGCAAACAACACACAACAGACTTATTTTGACCTCAAGAATCAGGAATGTTCCACAGTACGACAGTATAAACTAATACACCGTTCATTTTGTTAAATACAAATGTAATGCTTGTTTCCATGGAGATAGATGACTTTTAAGACAAAAAAGAAGTTACGCTGTTTTCTAATCTAAAGGTTGTTATCTTGTCAAAATCATACCAGGAGTTGTGTTTTGTTTCATTCACACATGTTTAACGCACAAATCCTCCCATATTTAGACACTCTCTCTTACAGAAAACAATCCACGCTCCACTGTGTTTTAAAACTCTGTATAATTGACAATCTTTAATATAACTACTACAGCTCTGAAAAAAATAAGAGACCACTGCAAAATGATCAGTTTTTATGATTTTACTACTTGTATGTGTTTGGGCAAAAGGAAAAATTTTGTTTGAGTCTATAAACTACTGACAACATTTCCCCGAAATTCCAAATAAAAATATTATTATTTAGAGCATTTATTTGCAGAAAATGACAAATAGTCAAAATAACAATAAAATAATAATAAAAGATACATGTTTTTAGACCTCAAACAATGCAAAGAAACAAGATCAAATTCATTTTAAAACAACATAATACTAATGTTTACACTTAAGAGTTCAGAAATCAATATTTGGTGCAATAACCCTTATCTTTAGGGCCTTTTTCCTTTGTTTGTGTCTTACGGAGATTTTTCCTCTGAAAACGATTCTTTCTAAAAACTCTGGCAAAAGTGGAGATTTGCGTGTAAAGTGAGTTTTAGGCAACTGACGTACCAAAAATGTGCTTCTCATTGTCTTGTGTTCTCCTTCGTTTTCAGAGGTTGCGTGTAAAGGATGGGTACAAACGAAGGGAAATAAAAAAAATACCAATGTACGTGTAAACAGGGTTTATTTTGGAAAATGGAGGGAGACAAATATTCGTTTCTCAACATACCCAGCTATGTGTAAACGTAGCCTTAATCACAGCTTTCATTCGTTTTTCACATTGTTCTTGGGTGACTTTATTCCACTCCTGCTGCAAGAACTGAAGTAGCTCATTTTTATGTTTGTGTTGGAATTCAACAGACGCTGGAATGGAATGGCTGTAATACATGTAGAGATGCTGATTTCAGAAAAAAAAATGCAGTCGTCTCTTATTTTTTGGCCTTAAATACCCTCTGTGTGTGTGCTGAAATACATCAAAACTCCAGGCCGTGGACATTGTAATTTGTTCACACTGTCACACCCCCTTCACTGTGGGTTACTCTGGAGAGGAGGCTGATTACAGGGCAGTGGAGCGCGCCTGATTCGCACGCCGCTCAAGCTCTATTACTCCTTCCAAACCATCGCTCCTCACTAGCTGGAGAGACACAGACACATGCGTTGCCAGCGCCTAACATGCCATCTTGTCCACGCAAACTGCCACACGCACGGTTAGATGTTCTACAAGCCGTGAGCGTACAGCAGTCTAGACGCAACAGACGTACAGCAAAGGGTGACGGCGTGAGAGGATTGTAGGGAACTTTGCACGCTCGTAAATCTACTACAAATGAATAGGTTGTAAGCTCGCCTTCACTTCTTTTTCAAGCAAGAAATGACAGTGATGATTTTACCTAGCTGCATTTGAATTTAAAGATGCATTATGTAACTTTTCTGGAGCAGGGTTCGTCGTCAGCTTGTGTGAGATGTTATCGCTTAGACTAGAATGTTCCAGAGTATGGCATTGTAAAGCATATTAAGGCCCATATTAAGCCATTTTCACACAAACTCTCTATATTTCTCCAGAGTTCTCCTCTCAAACTGGAAACACTTCATTCCACCTTGTGATGTAATACATGAAGTGTTCCACTGTGTATTAGGCTGCATCCCATTACTCCGTCTTACCCCTTCCCCTTTATCTACATCTTTGTCTTGCCCCTCCATACCGAGCTGAGAGGGCTCGGGGTACGAATGTTCCCCTAAGAAATGGGACACCACTCGATTACCGTTTGCGTCATCATCCCTTGCCTCTACCTGGCTGCTACGTCTAAAGAGGTGGCAACAATTGACGCGAAAAAACGTAAACAAATGTCAAGGATTATCGGGTACCTCAGCTCGACAAAAAAACTACCCTGTTTATACATGAAAGTTCGATGAAAACGATAACGTCGGCTAAACAGACATCACTACAACTAAAACCGCAACAACAGTTCACTAAAAGTAACGTAGAACATAAGCGTCATAATTGTAAACCTGCTAAACTGTTAATCGATAATTACAACTGCTGAAAATACATTTATGAGACTCCTTGGCTGGTCGATGTGACGCTGCCATCCTGATCCCAAAACCTGCCTGAGCTTGTAGGTGTACCCCTTCGTTTCAAGTCTGGTCGAGAGCTTACTTCGTTTCAAGGGGTATGTAGCCCTCGGTCGTGGCCCTAGCCCTTGATCAAAATTAGAATCGGGACACCCCTTGCCCTCAGATGAACGCGCAAAACCAAGGGGTAGGGGTAAGACGAAGGGGTAAGACAGAGAAATGGGACGCAGTCTTAGACTCCATACACCTTCACTAGAATCATTTGGATCATTTCAGCTCTGGAGTTGCCAATCTCTACTAAACAAAAGGTAAAAGGTAGCTGTTAACAAGAAAAGGACTTCATGACATCACAAGGTGGAACTGAGCATTCTGAGCTTTGGAGATGTAAGGAGATTAATAATAAAAGATTACCCAGGTATATTTTTGAGGAGGTAACATTATAACATGGCTAAAAGCTCACAAGAATCAAATTTGCACAATATAGGACCTTCAACAAATATAGAATACGGAAAACATGCATTCTGACAGTGAGCAGGCTTGCCTCCCTCCCCTCCCCATGGAGCTGACCTGTAACTTGGTCAGGTGGTGTAGCTGCATTTCTTGTTCGCACTAGATAGTATCTTGTGTGATATTATCCTATGTGCACAAGATAGTATGATGTTCGCACAAGATACTATCTGGTTTTATGGGACTTTAGGGGCTCTGGAGTTATTCTTGTCATTCTTTTCTTTATGAAATACAATACACAATACGTTTTTTCATCTCAGAATAGTAAAGAATATAATGCTTTGTCCATTGCATACTCCTGTGACACAAACATGATCCAATACTCCCTAGATAATACTCCCTACAACTGTTTATACTGTACTGTATGTAGCTGTGACTGGACATCTTATTTGATATTATATTTTATATTTTATTACTTATTTTTCTATTTTATTCTGATTTGTACATATACATTTATTATCATATTTTTATAACTATGTCTCATTTAACACTGGTCTATTGCTCTTTTTTTTGGCTATTCCATCTATTTTTGTTACCCTATGTTAGATAGGGTAGGGTGGGTAGATAAGGTAGGGTAGATAGGGTAGCTCACTCATTATTTATTTGATGAGTGAGCTACTGTACCCAAACAATTTCCCTTGTGGATCAAAAAGTTTGTCTAAGTCTAAGTCTAAAATTATGGACTAATTTCATCAGATTTTGACTAGTGGGTTACTTTTAAACTAGCAAATCTTAGTTCTATTTTCGCTGATTTAACTCCATCATACTGTAATTTGTTTTTGTGTTTTTTATTCCTGAAAAATAACTGCATATAATAAGTATTAATAAATGTTTTCACTTGCCATGTTTCTGAATCTCCCCATTTACAATCGGTTGTGTAATTGTTTTACACATTGCTGTCTATCTATTTTTGTGTGAGCTGCAGCTGTCGTTGTCATTTGAATATTTCATACACATAACCGGACGGAGCAAGGCCTGGCAAAATAAAAGTTAAATGAGCACGATGAATAAATAATATTATACTCTGAAGAAAAAAAGGAGCACATTGTTTATTCAAGACGGGCTGTGTGAATACAAACTGAGTTTTTTGGATGCATTTAAATGTCAAAAGTTAGAGGTTCAGCCATTGTACCATTGTGTTACTGGGCAAGACACTTCACATTGTCTTCTCCAGTGGGATGGGCATACAGTATAAAAACTAGCTAAAACTGTAATATTAGTTTAATTGATGCAATTAAATGTCTTCCAAAACTGTTAATTTGTGTTAAAAGGTGCTGTACCTGACGTTTAAATTTTACAGTTACCTGTAAAATTGCTTGGGGACTATTAATCTTGTTTTTAGTCCATTCTGATTTGTCACAGGGAATAAATTATAAGTTAAGTTAAAGTTCTTAATTCAAGCAACTGTTGGTGCTTTCTACCATGTTATATCGTTGTTCCCTCATCAAAAACATGCCTAAAGTGGTTTAAGATGTCTTCCATGCAGATTTGAGTAATTTAGAGATCTCTCCCAGACCCTTCATATTCTTCTTGTGGTTAGCAGGAAGATCCTATCCAAAGCTCAGCCCACAAGCCATACTCCAGCACAGCCATTTTCCATAAATATACAAAAAGCATGATACAAAACAATACACTACAACTTCACAAACCTGACACGATCTACAGTAGTTTCATCAGCGAAATGCACGTGATTGAAATCTGAAGGGGGGAGTGACTTAAGCTGCGTCCCGTTACTCTGTCTTACCCCTTCCCCTACCCCTTTATCTACGTCTTTGTCTTGCCCCTCGATACCGAGCTGAGAGGGCTCGGGGTACGAATGTTCCCCTAAGAAATGGGACACCACTCGATTACTGTTTGCGTCATCATCCCTTGCCTCTACCTGGCTGCTACGTCTACAGAGGCGACAACAATTGACGCAAACAAACGTAAACAAATGTCAAGGATTATCGGGTACCTCAGCTCGACAAAAAAACTTGTTTATACGTGAAAGTTCGATGAAAACGATAACGTCGGTTAAACAGACATCACTACAATTAAAACCCGCAACAACAGTTCACTAAAAGTAACGTAGAACATAAGCGTCATAATTGTAAACCATGCTAAACTGTTAATCAATAATTACAACTGCTGAAAATACATTTATGAGACTCCTTGGCTGGTCGATGTGACGCTGCCATCCTGATCCCAAAACCTGCCTGAGCTTGTAGGCGTACTCCTTCGTTTCAAGTCTGGTCGAGAGCTTACTTCGTTTCAAGGGGTATGTAGCCCTCGGTCGTGGCTCTAGCCCTTGATCAAAATTAGAATCGGGACACCCCTTGCCCTCACATGAACGCACAAAACCAAGGGGTAGGGGTAAGACGAGGGGGTAAGACAGAGAAATGGGATGCAGCCTTTCGTAGGGGGGACTCAGAGCATCTAAAATTAAACTGAAACTTAGTAAACATCCCAATACGTTTGCGGCAAATATTGGATTTTCAATACAATAAAACACAAACAAATGAAGGGTTTATTTATTTTTCAGTATTAAATAAGTACTTACCTGTTGTTCTTGTTCTTTTGTCTCCACAGCGCCCCCATCATGCTCACGCCCTCTTCGACTTCACCCCGCACCACCAGTCCCAGCTGCGCTTCCTCCGCGGCGACGTCATCGAGCTGGTGGACTGCTCCGACTCGAAGCGCTGGCGGGGCCGGTGCCATGGACGCGTGGGCTACTTCCCCCCGGAGTACGTGCAGCCCATCTATCACTGCCAATGACAATGTGACAATGAAACACAACTTTTCAACTCTTTCACCCCGAAACCACACATCTTTTGCTTTCTAGATTTCTATTTATCTTTTATAATGACTGCAAGACGCACTCCTACCTGTCTATCAACTTGGAGAATAATACTGATATAATGGATTTCTTCAGTGGTGGCAAAGAACCGTGCCATACCGCATCAAAACGGGAGGCTGAGCTTTCTCTGTTGTGGCCCCTAAACTCTGGAATGCCCTCCTTCTTCATCTGAGATCATGCTCCTCCCTACCTCACTTTAAACCCTCTTTCAAGATGGCGTTCAACAGCCCATGAGCTCTACTCCGAAGCTCAACTTTAGACTTTCATCTTGTGTATTAAACCACTCTTTCATGTAATATGTTATATATTTTATATTAGTTTTATTGTTTCACTATGTTAGGTTTCATGCTGGTGCAACTTGTTACGGTTGTTTTAAATGTGCTATATAAAAAAAGTGGGTAGTACTCTAGCCTCACTGCAAGAAGGCTGTGGGTTCGATTCCTGGATTGCATGGGGCCATTCTAAGTAAGATTACTCAAGCTTTTACCACCAACATGGACTATAAAGTGGCACCATACCTTCTTCTCAACGGACCAAAATCATACAGTTGGACTAAAGCTTTCATACAGTCAAACTGAGGAAGTGTCTTGCCCAAGGACAAAAAGACAATATGCAGTGCTGGTAATGGGGATCAAACCAGCAACCATACAGTCACACTAACCCGTTAAGTTGTTGAGGGCCGAAGTAAAAGTTGTGAATGAAGTTTACATCACCATAGTATGGAAGATCATCACCACGTCATGGAATTGTGAGATCCTGGGACTTGTGCAAAAAAGACATTGTTTTGAATGTTTGGGTTATCTACTGGACTCTCATGAGGGCTTTGTGTAAATATAGAAAATGGCAAAAATATATGTTATGTATGATGTGTAAAATGGGCTATATGTGGTGTTCACGTTTCAAATTGCACTTTCACGTGGCAAAGATATGTATGGACAGAATTGGTTGAAATGGCTTATGTGACTTTACATTTTGGAACATAATTTAGCTTAAAATAAAATTATTATATCAAGGGTTTAAGTTCAAGTTAAGTTCAACTTAAGTCCTGTCAAAAAACAATGTCAAATGCATTCATATATCTGAAAAACAAATCACAGTTTAAAACTAAGCTCGCACATGACTCCATACTGTATATAGCCTGGCTAGCTGAACACACTGACATTCTCAGCAATGTGCATTTAAATTTTGCACTAAAACTTAAAGACAATTGTTCATCTTGCTTATCTCTCACTTCCGTGTCGGTTAACATTTTTGAAAACAATTGGGAAATTACATAAATTTGCCGTTTTGTGACGTCTGTGGAATTAACACTGCCGCAATTTCATACCAGAGGCCTGTATCATTATTTCATTATCACTTCTGTATTTATTAATATATGACATTACTGTATATTAAAACAATGCACACAAATGTAAAAAGAAATTATTTCTGGTGTATAAAAATGTGATTTTAAGAGAACTAAGGGACTGTCTTCCTTTACTTGTTTACTTTATTTCAATAAAGTCATACATGTGCTCATTGTAAGAGGTAGTGTAGAGTTATTGTTCAAACCGAGCCACAGACATAATAAATACCAACATAAAAATCCTACGACAGCCAAGATAAATAAAACTGGAATGCAACCTGACTACTGTCAAGTTGAAGGGAAAGTACACCGTTTTTATGCAGCGGAACTGACTCAACTAAACTGTTAAACTGGGTAGAACCTGGAGGATTAAAGAAGAGCGTGAGCGAGGAGGAGGAGGACGAGGAGCGGGGTCTGGAGGTATAAGGAACAGTGTGATTGTTCTAACAGGTATTCACACTTCAAACTCTGCCCCTGCATCCAGGTGTTTGTTATCAAAAACGCCTGGCTTTAATCAGAGCAGTTCTGCGTGATGTCATGTACTACTTGAATTTGCAGTGGCCACTGGAGGCAGGACACACTGCTTTTCTGTTTGTTTAGCCATAGTTCCAATATAGAACATACAGCTCTGGAAAAAAATAAGAGACCACTGCAAAATGATCAGTTTTTCTGATTTTTCTACTTATAGGTATGTGTTTGGGCAAACGGAACATTTTTGTTTGAGTCTATAAACTACTGACAACATTTCCCCCAAATTCCAAATGAAAATATTATCGTTTAGAGCATTTATTTGCAGAAAATGACAAAAGGTCAAAATAACAAAAAAGATACATGTTTTCAGACCTCAAACAATGCAAAGAAACAAGATTAACTTCATTTTAAAACAACAATACTAATGTTTACACTTAAGAAGAGTTCAGAAATCAATATTTGGTGCAATAACCCTTATTTTTATTCACAGCTTTCATGCATCTTGGCATGCTCTCCACAAGTCTTTCACATTGTTCTTGGGTGACTTTATTCCACTTCTGGTGCAAGAACTGAAGTAGCTCAGCTTTGTGTTTGTGTTGGAATTCAACAGACGCTGGAATGGAATGGCTGTAATACATGTAGAGATGCTGATTTTAATAAAAAAATGCAGTGGTCTCTTTTTTTTCAGAGCTGTGGTTCTCTTTTAATTTTGTTTTACCTTTGTTCCTTTCCGCCTTGTGATGTCCTGAAGCCGTTTTCAAGTTAAACGCTCCTTTTACCTTTTGTTCAGTAGCGATTGGCAATTCCAGGGCTGCACATTATACAAATGAAGGTGTATGGAGTTTAAAAACACAGTGGAGCGCTTTCTGTATTACCACTTAATGACATCACAAGGTGGAACAGTGTTCTCTCAGTCTAAAAATACAGGATTTGTGTTACAACAAACGCAACTCCAATTACATAATAACATAAATCAGAAAACTGCGTAATATGGACCCTTTAAGTCAGTCCAGTTGAGGAAAGAGTTCATTTTAAACCATTGGGTGACGCTTTTTTTTTTTTTTACCATTAGGTGTTCTTCCTGTCTGAGCAAGTATCTTTATCTTTCCCAGAACAGAACCACACCTTCGCCTCAACAGCAACAATTTGTGCTGAAATTCTGAAGTGGAGATGAAGCTGACTGAGGACGGCACACTTCAAAAATAGTGAAGAGTACTTTTCTCATACATTTTTCTCTGTGCTGAGTCACTTTGAAGTCTCTGCAGTCATCAGAAATGATTGGTGTTACGTGCAAAAGACAAATATATTGGCTGGGGCATATCTGTGGTAAAAGTGACTAGTGAGACAGAGAAGAAAGTTTGTGTAAATAGTTTGGGAAATAGAAGATATAGGTACGACTAATTTTTAAAGGTCCTGTATTAGGCTAAATTTACTCTTGCGAAGAACGTTATTACCTCCTCAAAAACAGACCTGGAGTTGTGTTTTGTGTGTTTTGTTTGATTCACATTAGTTTGCATGATCCTTTACTATTAGTTTGTTTACATCCCAAAGCTAAAAATGCTCTTTTCCACTCTGTGATGTCATGAAACGGTAATTTTCCAGTTAACAGCCTCCCTTTTGCCTTTTTGTTCAGTAGAAAGAGGCAAGTCCAGAGCTGAAATTATCCACATGATTCCAGTGAAGTTATTTTGAATTTATAAACACAATGGAGCACTTTCTGTATTACATGACATCACAAGGTGAAACAGGGTGTTTTCTGTATGAGAGAAGAACTGAGCCTAAATATGTGTAAAAAATAGTGTAATATGGGCCCTTTAAAAAGTGGTAATCTACTTTTTGGAGCTTTCTAAAATGTTATAATGTTGTTCCCTCATAAAAATAATGTTTGAAGTGGTTTTATACACACTTCTTCAATACTTTACGAAGATGTGAGTCTGGTCACTGGTGAATCTCCCTGAGTTCAGATGGGCATGATTGACAGTTGGATTAGCCAGTCGGGGTCATGCAGGGTCCACCTGTGTCAAAACAGAAATGGCTGCTTACGAGGAAAAAAGAAAGAAAAGAATATGACAAGGAACTCAAAAACATTGCAAGATTTCTGCAGAATGAACGAGCAAAGCACTAAACTGTTCAACTCAGACGCTGTTAATCTCCTTATTTTCACATGCTTCAGTGAAAAAAAATTATCAGATTGTACGATCTCGTCTTCAGATGAGATGGAGGGAGTGGCGACCAGACTGATATTGATCTGTAAAAAAATACAGACATGCTGTATCATTCTTGGATTTAGCAGACAATACAAGGCAACATGATGTAAATATGTCCTCCCGTGGACCCACTACCCGCAGGAGGGTCCACAGGGGCTGGTGCAGTGAGATCTGGGAGGCAGATCTGCTTAGACTGTTGCCCCCGCGACCCGAACCCAGATAAGCAGAAGAAAATGGATGGATGATCTAAATATGTTATCTTAAAGGTGCACTGTGCAACTTTTCTGCAGAGCGTCTGTCACCTGTTTGTTTCCATAGAGGTGTTAAAGGTGCACTATGGTGATGTCATTGCTCTGCCAGGAATGTTCCAAAGTAGGACATTAAACAGGTTTACATTACATTTTATTCAAGAACAAGTGCTTTTATAGCTCAACAACGCCGAGAACAGGGGTCGGCAACCTTTACCACTCAAAGAGCCATTTGGACCCATTTCACACAGTAAAGAAAACACTGGGAGCCTTTTGAAATTTAAAATGAAATAACACTGGATATAAGGTTGTTGTTTTTTTGCCTTTGTGCCATAGAATTACATTTTGAAAATGTAATAAACTAAAATAACATACATTTTAATTAAATACAGTGGTCCCTCGCTATATCGTGGTTCACTTTTCGTGGCCTCGCTGTTTCGTGGATTTTTTTATTCCAATTTTTTTTTTTTTTAAATAGTGTATCAACGCGCATTTCTGCGTCCTGATTGGCTAAGGGACTGTAGACCTTTGCCGATTCGTCAGTCCTTCTCCTCCGTGTCTCCTGTACAGAATGCGTTCAGTTTGCCAGATTTATATAAATGTTCGATCACAGTGTGACTCTGAAGTGCTGTATCTTTTCTCCCCGACAAAACCCGCCACAGCGAAGCGGTCATAAGAACCGTGAAATACACACGAAATACACTTTGGTTTCGTCCTATAATACTGTGCTTTTTTGTTGAAAATCTACGAACGTTTGAGTGTTTAAACAAGAGAGAAATGTGAAAAATCGTTAATTCCAGTCTGAGAAAAGTGTAGAATGTGTGTGGTGAGGCGTTTACAGCCTTAAAACATGGAGAATAATTGTAAAATATAAAGCTGACGACTTCACGGATTTCGCTTGTCGTGGGTTATTTTTAGAATGTAACCCCCGTAATAAACGAGGGACCGCTGTACTGAGCCGCATCAGAGGGATCAAAGAGGGTGTAATATGGGACCTTTAAAAGTGGTAATCTACTTTTTGGAGCTTTCTAAAATGTTATAATGTTGTTCCCTCATAAAAATCATTTTTGAAGTGGTTTTATACACACTTCTTCAATACTTTAGGCCAGGGGTTGCCGACCCCTGGCCTAGAAGAACAGGAATTCTGACTGTGAGCAGGGCTTCTCTCCACAGATCTGACCTGCAACTTTGTCTGGTTTGGTCTTCATCATGATATAAAAGTTCAATACCATACTGCGAAACATTCCAGACAAAGCAACAACCAACAGTCTCCATGGAGAAAAGTGTTTGACGGAGCCTCCACCAGAAAAGTTACACAATCCACCTTTAAAGGAGAATTAACGTTTTTTACAATCAGAGCCTTATTTTGGTAATAAAACAAGTTGTTTTACTCACCCATAGCACTTTGGTGTCATATGGAGCACTTCCAGAGATGTTTTAGTTTAGCGATCTCCGTAACGTGAGTGGTCGGGGCACGACGCTGCAGTCACCAAAATAACACAAACTTTAGCACTTTTCAAATCATAGAAGCTCGATGTCTTAGTCTACACTTTCATTTGAGTCAAAAGTGGCCTGTAATCTGAGATTTAGCCATAGTTTCGAGTAGATAAGGAGGCCAGTGCGCATGTGCGGAGTCACATCTTATTTCACTCTCAGCTCTCGGGACCCAAACATGAAACGCAAAGCTGTAAATTATGGATAAATCTCGGATTAGAGGCCACTTTTGACTCAAACGAAAGTGTAGACTAAGACATCAAGCTTCTATGATTTGAAAAGTGCTAAAGTTTGTGTTCTTTTGGTGACTGCAGCGTCGTGCCCCGACCACTCACGTTACGGAGATCGCTAAACTAAAACATCTCCGGGAGTGCTCCATATGACACCAAAGTGCTATGGGTGAGTAAAACAACTTGTTTTATTACCGAAATAAGGCTCAGATTGTAAAAAACGTTAATTATCCTTTAATGCTTTGGTTTAAATTGCCTACAGTACGGCATTAAACTAATATAATTCCATTTATTCAACTACGGCTGTTGTTTATTGCTCAGAAATATCTTAAAAAAACATTCATTCTCCACAAATCTAACCAGTAATTTGTCTTGCATTTGTCTCATGGAGTTTCTTAACTGTGTGGCCATACTGTGGAACATTCTAGGCACGTCACCATGGAAACAAGCAGGTGACGAGAGTACCTTTTACAATGAATACGCCATAGAAGTTAATATCCCCTAGGCCTGTCATGATAACACATTTTGAGGTGCCAAAAATGTATTAGTAGTGCAAAGAAAAATAATAACTCCCAAAAAATATTGTTCCAGCTTTCATATATTGAACGTTAAGTCGATATAGCAATTATCCCGACAGATCTGATGACCCCTCTCCGTGGAGACGCGTCTAAAAAGTTCCACAGTATGGCCACAAATTTCTGAATCTCCGGGGAGATTTGCAAGCCAAATAACAGGTTAGATTTGTGGAGAGGCAACTCCACTCACAGTAAGAATTCATGTTTTTTTTAAAAGATATTCTTGAGCAATAAATAAAACATGTAGCTGAATAAATGCAAGGCAGATTCTTTTAAACCAAAAAGACAAAGAGACAAAGCAGGTGTCAAAAATGTTACACAGTGCACTTTAATGCTGATCCAAAAATGCATGAAAAAAATGAAAAAAGAACATGAGGTGAGGTGTGCGAGCTGTGACCTCAATGCTAGTCACGAACGTCAGAGCTCATCCAGAACACTGCTGAACCTGTCCGACCGACTGCTGTCCCAGAACTTTAAATCATAACGCGCACTTGTTACGTACTTTGCAATTACTGTCAATCAAGCTAGCAACCACCTATAGGTTTAATGTTAACAGACGACCTGCAAACAATGAAAACTCTCACTAAAATAATCATTTGTGACACCAGGCTTTTCTGTCTTTTGAAATATGGCTTATGGAGAGCAGCTGCAGAAGGAACATGTTAATCTGTCTGAAGAAGTCAATGGCAGTAAAGGAGAACATAAAAGAAAAGGTGTGAGAAAGTTGTCTGATCAAAGGAGTATATTTATTTAGCTGAAATCTTACGCGGTTATGCCTTTAATAAGCTATCGGGTCATTTACATTACGCAGCTCTACACAGATGATGATTTGGTCAATAGGCCTATAGGTGTTTTGTGTGAATTATATTTGATCTTTTCTCTTAAAATGTTAAATAAATGATCCAAACTCTCTGACCTGCACATAACCTATATAACAGCTACTTACAAGTTTAAACAGGCAGTCCTGGTCTCACCTCTCACAGTGTGTGTGTGTGTGTGTGTGTGTGTGTGTGTGTGTGTGTGTGTGTGTGTGTGTGTGTGTGTGTGTGTGTGTGTGTGACGCCTGCAGCTCTCAGGTTGTGTTTCATGTCTGGCTGGGGACACTCATAATGAGCACAATGCAACACTTTTACTCTCCCAGTGTGTGTGCTGAGCGCAGGGCAGGTTTAGCCCAGGTCACGTGCTGCAGGTGAGGTGCGTTTGCCTGCGTGTCAGGGTCACACCTGCCAGGCGGTGCCGTGGGCAGACGCGCCTGTCACTCAGCGCGGAGCGTGTTTCGCTCTTCTCCAGACGCGGAGCTGACACCGGGGGAGCGTCACCATGTTCGGTCTCGGGAGTTAACGGCAGCCCTCCTCATGAAGGACACATGCGGGACACTGGCTCATCTTATCTTCACCACTCCAGTGTTTGAGTGGGACTTTTATAGACCGTCTTATGCTTCTCAAAACGACGAAAGTGAGAGTTGAGCTCGGTAAAGTTTTTCACATTTTCCCGTTAGTTTTAAAGCGGCTCAGACATGGCTCTGTCGCAGATCCAGTGTCTGGACGATAATCACGTGAACCTGCGGACGCACGAGTCCAAGCCGGAGTTCCTGTACTGTGAGGAGCAGCGGCACGCGCTCGAGACGCTGCTGCGGGATGGGCGCGAGGCGTTTTTCAAACAGCTGGAGGCGCGCGGCCTGCGGGGCTTCCTCTCGGACCTGGAGCTGGAGGCTCTGGCGAGAGCCGCGGAGCCCTTTGACCCGGGGGTCGACCTTTACCTGGGGGAATCCGAATCCGAGGACCATCAGACCCCGCTGTCCCTGCATTACTGGCCCGAACTCTCGGACACGACCACCCCGGAGCTGGACATAGGCTGGCCGGACACCGAGGCTTACCGCGGGGTCACCCGTACCCACGTGCACGTGCAGCCTCCGCTGGAGGGACAGACGCACATCAAAGAGGTCATCAGAAAGATGATTGCGCAGGCGCAGAAAGTAGGTCCCACAGGTCTGATGTTTAATATCCTGCACAACCAACCACACACTGCACATGTAGCTCTAAAGGTGTATGCTGCACACAGTTAAACTCATTTTAACTAAGCTGCGTGAAAAGTCCCTCAGTCGTCCAGGTAGAATCCATGATAAAAGGAGAAGTTCAATTTGTCAACTGGACAAAGTTTGTTTGGTTGAAAACGTTTCGCCGCTCATCCGAGAGGCTTCGTCAGCTCTGGTTATTGTACTGGTTAGACACTGTTTATATCTCGCTGCCAGGAGGCGCGTCCTCCACTGAAAAAACTCTGAAAACGAACCCCCCTAATCTGTCTCTTTGTTTTCCAAAGAGTAAGAGTAATTTGGAAAACAAAGAGACAGATTAGGGGGGATCGTTTTCAGAGCTTTTGTCATTGTAGGACGCGCCTCCTGGCAGCGAGATATAAACAGTACAATAACCAGAGCTGACGAAGCCTCTCGGATGAGCGGCGAAACGTTTTCAACCAAACAAACTTTGTCCAGTTGACAAATTGAACTTCTCCTTTTATCATGACAAATTGAACTTCTCCTTTTATCATTTTAACTAAGCTATTTTTTATTAGGCCATTTACATTGTACACAACAACACCTGCCTAATCAAACCACACCGTAGGAACGGGAGATGCAGCTGTATTCTGTGCAGCAAGTCCAGAGTTCACACTTATCACAGATGAGAAGCCAGAGTAAAGTTCACCTGCAGATTATAGAGACCGTGTGAGCAGAAGAACAACAGACAGCAGCTGAATCACGATGTCACCTGTCTTGTACTTTATGACTGTGGACATTATCACAGAGCAGGGACATGAGTCACTGCTGACATGTCTGTGTACACAGACACGTCTTATGTTTATTTCTCAGCACCTATGGGGAAGATAATACCTTGACATTTATTAAAATATTACACTTTTAAGGTAGAAAAGAAAAAAAAGTTAACCCAAAACAAATATTAACTGTTATGTGCTTTCCTACCATCTGCCCAATTTGTTGTGTCATGTAATACCTTTGCTCAAACATTTAAAACCAGTGGAACAACTAACTCATCATTCATCTGTCTGGCACAAAGGCACAATCTGACATTGCAACACTACCAGAGGTGACACAGTTGAGAAAGAAAGTATTTATGAAGCGGATGTGCACATGATCCTTTGCCCGTAAGGTTGATAATCCTCACTGTGACGTAACGACATAACCTGTTTGTGTCCAGGTTATCGCCGTGGTGATGGACGTCTTTACCGATGTGGACATTTTCAGAGACCTGGTGGACATCTCGTTCAAGAAGAAGGTGTCGGTCTATATTCTGTTGGATTGTGCCTCCGTACCTCACTTCCTGTCCATGGTTCAGCGAGCCAACATACACACTGGACATCTCAAGGTGAGTCAGAGCTAAGAAATGCCAGGTATTTGTACGCCACTAAAGAACAAGAAGAAAAAAAAAAACTAAACAAACTAAAATTGTTTTTATTTTTGAGTGAAAAAGAGCTTGCTCACACATAACTGGTGAAATACAGCTTTGGGAAAAAATCCATTCTTGATTTTTTTTGTGGTTAGTGAAGATGCTCTATAACAGTGTTGTCAAAATCAGATACTAATCGATTCTCAAACTAATACTAGTAAATCCAGATACCTGTTTGAGCAGGTATTGATACTAAAAAAGGCACATTCACAGGACAGAAATGAACCTTTTCTGAATCGCTTAAGAAAGTTTAAGAGCACATAGACTATTATACGCCCATGGACCACTATGGAACCAACCTGGACCACTGAGGGATTACACAGATATAAGACCACATGGGAATATAAACAAAGTACTATGATTCAATGTCGAAAATCTAAATTCTCTTGTCTAAACAAAGAGTACTTTTTATTATCTTTATGGTATCAAATTCGGTATTGAGCATCAAGTCTAGGCAAGTCTAGAACATAAGATTACTCTTCTTTCTGCTCCCTTTTATTCAATTCTTGTAATGTTATCACACTATTGATGTTTTTTAATACTTTATGAATGAAATAAACAAAAACAAAAAAAACAACTGTACTAGTATTCTTTAGGATTAAAATCTAGTTTGAAATTGTAGTATCGTAACATTATTTAGTAACTATGTGTCTGCCACCTGACTGTCTCCATGGAGATGTTGTCTGAAATATCGACAGTATGTTATTAAACCTATCCATCTTCAAGGAGACACCATCACCCCAAGGTACAAGTCGGGTCTGTGGAGAGGTGTGTCTGTTCACAGTAAGAAGGTAGAAACGGCGCACTCACAAACAAAATATTTTACTTTAATGCCATACTGTGGAACGGGCAAAACGATGGAGACAAGCAGATGGCAGACCCATCACCAGAAATGTTACATCGTGCATGTTTAATTTCAAAGCTCGAGTTGACAAATGTCTAATTATGGCTGCATGATTAACCACAAGCTTTACATTTTTGTATTATAATTTCCTCCGCAAACAACTAAACCTCCCGTCTTCATTGAATAACTGATAACCCTGTAGTTTAGGTCTGTACGGACATGTTCAAAATGTGATTCTTGTATTAAATTGTCAGTTAATATTTCAGTCTTTCAGTCAGTTCCTCTGGGTAAACTGTGAATAGAATCCTTTTATTAAAACATTGTGAATATTTAAAAAAAAAATCATAAATGTAATTGCAATCATGATCATTTTTTACCCTTATTTCTAATCCCTCAAATGTCTACAATTGCTTGATTCTTGCCAGATCACATATACATGAATGTGTGCTGTAAAAATAGGTCATTGACGTTTATTTGACTTTTTAACTGTACAAAACCACCTTGCTGAGTTGGGCTATTTGATGGGGCTGCCAAACCACCTCGTAATGTTCACAGAGCTGTGTGATGCAATGTGAGCAAGTCTTTCACAAGCGTCATGTAAAGTAGGGTACAGCACAGTTTTGCCAACTGTGGAACCTTGGAAGTTCCAAAGACCATTGATCCTTGAGGGTTAGAAAGCATAATCAACATTACATCAATGCTATATTCACAGAAACATATTAAAATTAAATCGTTTTTAAATCTGCACTCCATCTATTGCACATCACATCAGGTTTGTGCAGTTGTTTACAGTTTTATACCATGTTTTTGTGGAAAATTGCCCTGCAGGAGCATGAGTGATGTAGGTTTGTGGTCTGAATTTGGACAGAATCTCACAGCTAAACGTAAAGAGGGTTTGATCAGGGCCAGGGAGAGGTCGCTAATTTACTCAAACGTGTATGGATGAAATCTAAAACGTCTTCAGGCATGTTTTTGATGAGCCAACAACAAAGTTCCAAATTCGTATATTTTTGCATAATACCACATATTTACGATTCAGATATTCTCCAAGTGAGGATGAGAAAGATTAAAGGATGTGTACGAGACAGGAGGCAGAGCCAGAGGAAGAGCTGATAATGGTGAGATTCATTTTGGCAGAAACAAGGGATAGAATATAAAAATGGTGGTGGTGGTTTGGGGAATAATGATTCTGAGGAAAATCTGGGCCCAGAAGAAGACCAAAAGAATACTTAATAATAACAATACAAATGGGCGTAGAGATGTGAAGGTACAAATTTAAAAGAGCCACGGCTTTTTGTGTGAAAATTCCAAGTTCTCCTTGTGTCTGCATAGGTTTCTTTTGGTGGTTTGGATTTCCCTACCACTAAAACATATACAGCTCTGGAAAAAAATAAGAGACCACTGCAAAATGATCCGTTTTTCTGATTTTACTACTTATAGGTATGTGTTTGGGCAAAAGGAACATTTTTGTTTGAGTCTATAAACTACTGACAACATTTCCCCCAAATTCCAAACTAAAATATTATCATTTAGAGCAAATAAAGCAAGCCAACTCTGACTGGCCCGCAAAAGGTTGCTTGGAATTAAGAAAATAAAACCTACTTTCAAAATTGTACTGATGATCATCTGTCAGACGTGCTTCACATCTCCACCTCAAACATGAACCTGACTTTGATGCACTTGTTAAAGCTCAACAGAGGCTAGATTTCTCTCACTGATCAAGAAAAAAAATAATACACAGTTTGGCATTGGACAAAAAATGTTTATGACATTATATATTTTATGACATTGTATTATATTATTTGGCAAACAAAGACATTGTCATGTCTTAATAGAAAGTTAAGAAAGTTAAACTCAGAACGCATTGTGGGGTTAATGTGACTGAAAAAGAGTTACAAATGTTTCACCTTTACCATTGTTTTGAATTATTTTAGTGAATAAATTCAGTTTTTGTAAAATCTCACTCTCTCATTACTTAATAATAACACAGAACTTACCCACTTCTGTAAGCAATGCCATTTACTGATTTCAACATAGAAATAAAATTAATAACCAGAGTCGACTTCAAACTTTTGGCCCTCCACAAAATATTGTGGAGGGCCACTACTGACAACATTTCCACCAAATTCCAAATGAAAATATTATCATTTAGAGCATTTATTTGCAGAAAATGACAAATGGTCAAAATAACAAAAAGATACATGTTTTCAGACCTCAAACAATGCAAAGAAACAAGATCAAATTCATTTTAAAACAATATAATACTAATGTTTACACTTAAGAAGAGTTCAGAAATCAGTATTTGGTGCAATAACCCTTATTTTTAATCACAGCTTTCATGCGTCTTGGCATGCTCTCCACAAGTCTTTCACATTGTTCTTGGGTGACTTTATTCCACTCCTGGTGCAAGAACTGAAGTAGCTCAGCTTTGTGTTTGTGTTGGAATTCAACAGACGCTGGAATGGAATGGCTGTAATACATGTAGAGATGCTGATTTCAGAAAAAAAATGTAGTGGTCTCTTATTTTTTTTCCAGAGCTGTATATACTGTATATAGGTCTCCCAGAATCTGATATACTTGACACTATTTTATTGTTACAGATACATGGACCATAGACTATAAAGAATTGGACTAAGAGAGTGTGACATGTTAGGAATAGGAATTTATTTACGGACAAAATAAAAACACCAGGATCATGTAATATGGGTTAATACAAACATTTTAAGACCAAAATGCCGAGGCGCACTGCAGCAGTTACAGAGAGACCGGTGACAGTTTTTCAATGTAAAGTCAATTGGAAGCAGAGTCAGTGGAGCCAAAAATCGACCCCATGGAAAGTAGCAGCTACTGGGTTAGCTACCTCCACATTCTATGATATGGATAAATAATAAAACTACATTTTATTTTACCTTCAAGTTAGAAATAAATGTCATTGTTTGTCGCCAAGATGAATCTGCTAGTTTTATTGTTTTTTGTTTGTTTTTTCCTCACTTTTTAATCAGGAAAGTAATATTGAAATTCACTTTTTTATGGGAGCCTAGGCCAAAAATCAATCAGCAGCAACATAGGTTATTCAGGTTAGTGATCATTAACAACAGGGATAGACTAATACTGGAGGGGAAAAATTGGTTGGTTCAAACAAAGGTTGGAATGTCCTAAGTCGTTTAACACATCTAGATGTAAATACCAAGAAATTAAACCCAACAAGCCAATTTGCCTTGCGTTTCCAATACTTTTGGATGAGACTGTATGTGAACAACCAAAAAAGAATTACATGCTCCAGAGTGGCATGGTACTTTTCTGTTGGAGTTTGCATGTTCTCTCCGTGTTGAAATGGGTTTCCTCTTTCTCCCATATAAGCAGCTGTTCACAATAAATCTGCTGCTTGTTGTCTGCATCTAATTCTGGCACGTTTTTTTTGTCAGATATTCAGGAATGCCAGTGGTTGAAAAGCGCTTATAGCAGTAATAGCGGTGAATAATGAGGACGTTCAGAAGACATAAATAATAAGATAAAATGAACCAGTTCTGTTTTTTCACATTTTTAAGTAAAAATCAGGTACAGCGTCTAACTTTCCTGGCCTAACCTAATTATGTAGATCTGGGGATGGGTCTTGAGCACCAAGGGATGGGTTAAATGCAGTGTAATATATACTTGAGCGTTTTTTTGTTTGTTTGTTTGTTTTTTTGCATGTTATCCGAACATTTGAACATTTAAGCAATACATTCAGTTCAAATTCATGCCTTTGTACTTTGTATGTGGTAACCTAACATTTAATAAATCATTTTAATTATACATTGAATGCATCCATCATTAAAGCACCATACAGTGATTCATGCCTGGCAGATGATGTGCTAATTACACACATATATTTTCAGCTTAATGGTGCTATACCTGATTTTTACACTCTTAAAAACATGAAAAATTGGACTAGTTCATTTTAAACGGTTTGCAGTGGTCCAAACTGGTTGTTGTGTATATATAAATGGACATATCTAACCCACTAGCTACTGTGTTCCAAACAGGAAGTGAGCATGGGGGATTTTCCGGCTCCATCGGCTGACTTTACATTGAAAAATTGTCACCCTTCTCCGTTACTGCTGCAAATGTTCATATTATGATCTTAGTGTTTCTATTTTGCTATTTTGTCTGTAAATCAATTCCTGTTCCTAATATGGACCTGGTTCCATATTCACACTTCCTGATTATCGGACAATCAAAGGGTTTATAATTAGATGCAGACACTATGCAGAGGACATTTTGACCTCAAGAGCCGCTTATACAATATATCTGAACTGGGGCAAGACACATTTTGTCCATATGCAGCTCTGGAAAAAAATAAGAAACCACTGCATTTTTTTCTGAAATCAGCATCTCTACATGTATTACAGCCATTCCATTCCAGCGTCTGTTGAATTCCAACACAAACATAAAGCTGAGCTACTTCAGTTCTTGCACCAGGAGTGGAATAAAGTCACCCAAGAACAATGTGAAAGACTTGTGGAGAGCATGCCAAGACGCATGAAAGCTGTGATTAAAAATAAGGGTTATTGCACCAAATATTGATTTCTGAACTCTTCTTAAGTGTAAACATTAGTATTATGTTGTTTTAAAATGAATTTGATCTTGTTTTTTTGCATTGTTTGAGGTCTAAAAACATGTATCTTTTTTGTTATTTTGACCATTTGTCATTTTCTGCAAATAAATGCTCTAAACGATAATATTTTTATTTGGAATTTGGGGGAAATGTTGTCAGTAGTTTATAGACGCAAACAAAAATGTTCCTTTTGCATAAACACATACCTGTAAGTAGTAAAATCAGAAAAACTGATAATTTTGCAGTGGTCTCTTATTCTTTTCCAGAGCTGTACAATACATCTGTACTGGGGCAAGACACATTTTGTCCATATACATGTGGAAAAAATATATGATACAGGGTGCATGAGCACGTTGAAAACTGAATTTTTACACCGTCACTTTGAATAATTTAGTTGATATGCATAACACACCAGCCTTACATTACCACAAAATCTGAGTCATGTTTAACCCCGGGCGGTGTTAAGCCAGAGGGGCCTTTGTGACACGTCATGGAAGAGAAAAACAAGGACCGGAAAATAAGGTAAAAGTTGTTAGAGATGCACGGGGTGAGTCGATAGACAGGACTGGGAGGAGTAGCCCTGATGATGACTAAGTATGTATGCAGGTGCCAGGCTTGTTTTTCTGTTTTTCTTTAGGGGGTTCTCCTGATCTGGATGCAACCATGACTGTATTCTGAGAAGTCAATTGGAAAATCTTGGCTGATATACAAAATACAGAGGTGGAGGAAAAGTCAAGGCAATTAATTGTAATGTGGCTGTAATAGTTTAGGCGTATAGATTATTTTTGTTCTTAGTACTTGGATTCGGGAGTGCTTAGCTATCTGACGCATTGGCCTACTATAGATTCTTTAGATGCCAGTCATTAAAGCATTAACAAGCAACTGTATGTCAGTATAACTGAAGTCAACTATGAGAAAAACGTGTTCATTACTACTGATTTTATATAAAACGATTCTGAAAAGGTAATGTACTTGGGGGGCAGCAAAGCAATCAGAATAAGAACTACTGCTGCACATTTATTTTTATCTTTATTTTAAATGCACGTTCTATTGCACATTTTACCACACATTTCACCTCTGCATCTTCCATTGCACATTTTGATGCACACTGCACATTTTGGACATTTTGTAAATAGGTATTTATTTATTCTTTGCACTGCTTTTGGATTTTGTCTTAGATAGTTTTTGTATTGTCTTTATACTGTCTTTTTTGCACTGCTTGGCCAGGGAGGAACAAAATTCACTGTATGTCGAACACATATGGCAGAATTGACAGTAAAGTTGGCTTTGACTTGACAAGAGAATAGATTTTTTATTATTATCATTATTAAAACACCACATTTTTACTTTTTTACTATAAGGGTGTAATGCAAACTGATGTCATCTTGACATAAGGAAATCAAAATCTTACACACAGTTCCTTGAATGTTTTAATGTCTGAGATGTTCCACAAAATGGCATAAAAAGTTTGTTATTGCAAAAAATACTTTTCAAATTTTCAAGGAGACAAGAATGTGCGTCTTTACTGACCTTTCAGTCTTCTATTCACCAATTTGTTTTTAATAATTACAGTGTGGTGTTGACAGTGAGTCCACTTCTTGGTAACAAATTCAAGATCCCACCAAGTTTGAGTATCGCCAATTTAAAGGAAAATTAACGTTTTTTTACAATCTGAGCCTTCTTTCGGCAATAAAACAAGTAGTTTTACTCACCCATAGCAGTTTGCTGTCAATTGGAGCAGTATCGCAGAACTTATGTTGAGCCGTTCTGTTCTACTAATGATCCCGTATCCGTTAACATGGTGCTCGTATCATATGCTCAGGGCACTGATTTGCGGTGTCCAAATAACACAAACTTTAGCACTTTTCAAATCACAGAAGATCGCTGTGTCAGGGTAGACTTTGAGTGGATTCCAAAACGGCCTGAAACCCGATATCCAGCTATAGTTTCATTTGATGACGTCATCAGAGAGGACAGTGCGCATGCGTGAACTCAGCTGTTTTGTAAACACAGCTAGTCCGAAAGAGGCTAACACCGCTCTGAACTGTTGCGATATCGGGTTTCAGGCCGTTTTGGAATCCACTGAAAGTCTACCCTGGCACAGCGATCTTCTGTGATTTGAAAAGTGCTAAAGTTTGTGTTATTTGGACACCGCAAATCAGTGCCCCGAGCACTCACGCTAACAGATACGGGATCAGTGGTAGAACAGAACGGCTCAACATAAGTTCTGCGATACTGCTCCAATTGACACCAAACTGCTATGGGTGAGTAAAACTACTTGTTTTATTGCCGAAAGAAGGCTCAGATTGTAAAAAAAACGTTAATTTGCCTTTAACAATGCATTGTAATACTACTAATACTATTTGCTTTGATTAGTGCTGTCAGGCGATTAAAAAATGAATCTAATTTCAGAATTTGTAATTAATTAATCAAATTAATCGCATTTTAACAGTGTGAGAGAGAGAGAGATAGAGGGAGATTGAGAGAGATTGTGAATGAGTGAGCGAGCGAACGAACGATCCCACTTTGCGATTGAGTTTGTCAGTTTAAGTGGTCGCTTTGCTCATTCGTTTCCCAAATTCTTGCGAGCGTGGTTTGGTGGTTTGGTGAAGTGCACTCACGCTCGCTCTATCACCGGTAACGATGGAACTTGTCCGGTCGTGTTTATCGTTCAAATGATCCGTCAGGCTGGAGCAGCTTCGGTGATCGGAAAATTATTTTTGACAAAAGCTACAAATCACTGCATTCTTGTTGACAGTCCCGTCTTCATTCTTTTTATAAATAAACTTGCCGTTCAAAGGCCCTGGCAACGATTTGCTCGCCGCACGCTAAATTAAAAATGCGCACGCGTTGAATTGCCGCTCATAATTAATTGTGTTAATTTTTATAACGCGTTCACTTGCAGTTTAATTAATTAATTAATCTAATTAACACGTTAAACTGACAGCCCTAGCTTTGATTAATAATGATTCATTTACATTATAATATGTTTAATGCTAACTCCTGTGTGTCTATTTTGCACACAAGAAGCAAGCGTCTTTGGTTTTTCATTACGGTAACTGAAAATTCTTTGAGATGTGACCATATCACCATATCACACATTACTCATCCAAGGTAGAGGATTTCAACCATGAAAGTCTGTTTTGATTCTAATAGAATTGGCTGTTATTCACTTAACTACTCTGTTACATTGCGGACTATCCCTATAGGAATTTAATAACTCAATGACAATGCGTGCCTCTGCTCTGTTTATCTGAAGCCTGCCGCCACCCTCCCCGTCTGGAATGCACAAGTGAAGAGAAAGTTTTGGGTGGGGCCTGTTAGTTATCAAATGTAACTATGTAAAATATGCATGGGAACCCACAAGCGAGATTTACGACCTATAAGAAACCACGTCTTAGAGAAATATGAGCTAAAAAGTAGAGGCTATTTCTGGCCAGGAAAGAGGTCTCAAAAATATCAGTGAATTGGCTTTTTGCACAACAGTAGCCAGCTAGTTCCAATCAGAGGGACAGTCTGCACTACCTTTTCCGCTCTAATGCCATCCCCGTGAGGTTTTGGCTGAGTCGCACTAAAATCAATACTGACGGATCAGGCAGTGGACAGGGAGCGGATAAAGCCAACTTTTATTAAAATGTTAAATCTCAATTAAATTTGTAGTGAAGCGTTATTTAAAGCTTCTCTATTGCGCAAAATTGACTCTTGTGCTTTAAGCCTTGTTATAATGCTGTTCCCTTATCTAAAACAGACCTGGAGTTGTGTTTCGTTGCATTCACACATGTTTGAGTAACTCTGCGTTATTAGGCTGTCTACATTTCCAAAACTCTAAATGCGATGTCATGTCAAGTGGTAGTTTTCAAGTTAACAGCTACCTTTTACTTTTATTTCAGTAAATAAAGTCATTTCCAGGGCTGATATTATCCAAATGATTCCGGTGAAGGTGTATGGAGTTTAAAAACATTTCCTAACAGAGCGTTTTCAGTTTGAGATACGACCTCAGCCTAAATATGGAGGGTTTGCATGCTAAACGTGTGTCAATTAAACAAAACTCAACTCCAGGTCTGCTTGTGATGAGGAAACAACATTATAACATACAGAAGATTAGAAAATAGCGTAATATGGGCCCTTTAAATATGTATTAGCATTAACACTGACACACAAAGTCAGTTCAAATGCTCCTTGCGGATTTTATCAAGTACACTTTACTATTGAAATTTCCCAGCATGCAACAGGGGTCAAGAAAGTTTCCTTGAAGTTACCTTGAATCGCATTGCATGTATATGTTGTTTATCTTATCAGCTCAACAGCTCTTCAGCAGCATGGTTACAGCATTAGACTGAACTGCTCAAGGGTTGCACTATATCAGACAAGGTGTGGGAGTAAATTTGAGATGCAAAAACACAATATATGGTATGTTTTTATTTAAAAAAACAAAACAAAACTACTACTGCAAATACAGCTCTGGAAAAAATAAAAGACCACTGTCTTTTTTTCCTGAAATCAGCATCTCTACATGTATTACAGCCATTCCATTCCAGTGTCTGTTGAATTCCAACACAAACACAAAGCTGAGCTACTTCAGTTCTTGCACCAGGAGTGGAATAAAGTCACCCAAGAACAATGTGAAAGACTTGTGGAGAGCATGCCAAGACGCATGAAAGCTGTGATTAAAAATAAGGGTTATTGCACCAAACATTGATTTCTGAACTCTTCTTAAGTGCAAACATTAGTATTATGTTGTTTTAAAATTAATTTGATCTTGTTTCTTTGCATTGTTTGTGGTCTGAAAACATGTATCTTTTTTGTTATTTTGACCATTTGTCATTTTCTGCAAATAAATGCTCTAAACGATAATATTTTTATTTGGAATTTGGTGGAAATGTTGTCAGTAGTTTATAGACTCAAACAAAACACATACCTATAAGTAGTAAAATCAGAAAACTGATCATTTTGCAGTGGTCTCTTATTTTTTTCAGAGCTGTATAGCTGGTAGAAACAATAATTAAAGGGCCCATATTACACAATTTCTGATCTATGTTATAATGTTTCTTCATCAAAAACATACCTGGAGTGTGTTTTGTTTCATTTACATCAGGCATGTCCAAACTATGGCCTATGGGCCAAATGCGGCCCTCAGACAGATTTTTCTTGGCCCTCAGGCTTCCAGGTGAATTGGCCCAAATTACCTTGAGCAGAACTTTTGACTGCAAGTTTTTTGGAAGTCTACCTTGATAAGACAATATTCAATATTTATTGTGTGGTTTTGAGGATCTTAGCATGAATTAAGGACTGATTGCTCATTCTAACATGTTAAACATGCATAATATTATTTCAATTATTGACTGTACTGAGCACCAGTCTATGGCCCTCGATCGGCCTTCTGCTTCATCTGTGTTTAGATATGTGGCCCTTGATGAAAAAAGTTTGGACACCCCTGATTTACATGTTTAACACAAACCCTGCCATACTCCCAGTGGTGGAATGTAAGTAAAAGTAGTTAAGTACTGTACTTAAGTAAGAATTTTTGGTATTTGTAAGTGGATACATTCACTACATTTGAGCGCAGGCTTCTGTTCTTTCTACTCCACTACATTTCTGAATAACAAAAGTAAAAGTATTTATTTTTAATAATTGTCCGGGACCTGCTACAAAGGCGGAGAGTTTGTTGTTAACACGTTCATACTTTAAACAAAACACATAAAACAGCTAGAATAAAAAAATAAAAAAAAGATTCAGTTGTTTCTGCTGAACACAAATTCTTTAACATAGTCTGTATATTTAAATCAGGGGTGTCAAACATGTGGCCCGGGGGCCAGATCCGGCCCTCCAAGACGTTTAATCTGGCCCTTGGCTGATTTTCTATTAAAATATTTTTATTATTTTAATTTTCTATTAAAATATTGGTAATTTTCTGCACCTCTTTCTGTGGAGCTTAGCATAACAGCGTCTCCAGCACCTCTGTGCGTGGCCCCTCCCATCAGAGCAGCACAAATGAAGACTTGCCTCTTTCCAAACGCTCTTAAAGGACCATCATTTTGACTGTTGACCGTGACACCCTCATCAGCAAAATGTCAAAAATTAGAAAAGTGGATGCCGAGTGCAGGATTTTCCAAGAAAAATTTACTAATTCCCATTTGTTCACGGAGGTGAATGGGAAACCTGTGTGCTTGTGCTGAAATTGCATTTTTCTTAAAGTTTCAGGGTGTTCATAATATTATAATATTTTGTAAAAGAAAGAGTTCATCAAATAAAAAAGACTTCTGTAATAGATTTGAGTTTCTCTGGACAAACATTTGGACTTATTGCTATTTTTGCCATGAGTTTTCTGATCTGGCCGCTTTGGGATCAAAGTAGGTTGGATACGGCCCTCGGACCAAAATGAGTTTGACACCCCTGATTTAAAGCCTTATAAGACCTCAAATCTGTTCGAAATACTTTCACTTTTTACTCTTTAAGTACATTTTTAAACAGCTAAAATACCTTTACCTGAGTAGATTGTTTCATTTGATACATTTGATTACGTTTTTTGTGGTTTTGTGGTTTTTTCCCGCTCTGGTATCTGTACTCAAGCAATAAAACTGAGTTCTTCTTTCACCACTACATACACCACAAGAAAATTAGTGCAGTTTTGGAATACATTGGCAGAAAGTCAGGTTCTTGTATCGTAATTATAGCCTCGTTTGACTAATTGTACTTCACGCCTGAGCTAGTACATGCTTTATATGCGTGTTTATATTTTACCATTACAATAAAAGACAAGATTCTGAATACACCCTTTGCGCCGTACAATTAGCAGATAGTCTAAACAACAACATGGACAATGAAAGATATCTGATCTTACAAAACAACACTTATCGTGGTCAAGCTAAATGGAGGCACAATGACGTCTGGGAACAAAAAAAAAGATGAAGATAAGATTTGGTTAGAGACATGTTTCTGCTTGTGTGTCATGGAATACCACTACTTAGTGAGTGCGGTTTGTGTCATTACATTGTGTTAATGAGAAACTTGTAAAATAGCGAGGACGAGTGGTAAGGATTAGATTACCTTTGCAACAAGTTTACAAGTACAGGTTTTAACGACTACGGATAAACTATTTGTCTCAACATGTCTTAAAGGGCCTATATTTTCTGATCCATGTCATGTTGTTTCCTCATCAAAAACAGACCTGGAGTTGTGTTTTGTTTCATTTACACCTTTAACCCAAGTTTTCTCTCAAACGGAAAATAATCTGTTCCAATTTGTGATGTCATGTGGTAATACATGAAGTGCTCCACTGTGTTTTTAAACTCCATTCACTTTCACTAGAATCATTTGGATAACGGATGATTCAGCCCTGGAATTGCCCATTTCTACTGAACTACAGGTAAAAAGTAGCAGTAAACTTGAAAACTACCGCTTCATGACATCACAAGGTGGAACGGAGAATTTTGAGCTTTGGAGCTATAGATAATAACTAATAAATGGTTACTTAGGGCCTGTTTACACAAGACAAAATATTTTATCGGAAGTGCCTTTCGTTTAGACGGTGACGGTGTTTTAGAGGCTTAAAAATGCAAAAACCTGAAACCGCCCTCCAAAGTGGAAAACTTGAATACGCTCCGCCGTAGCGTTTTCGTCCACACTGCCAAAGATGCAAAACACTGGTTAAATCTGCGGATGTCACCTATGCGTATACGTCACATTGGTCCATATATCAGTGTACTTTGTTTGGCAGGACTCCCAGTCCACACCTTGTTGCGCCTTCGTTGTTTTGTAATCTAACGGGGCCTGAAGTAATAGTTGAACTTCTTCGTCTAACCACACAAATTTATTTTTTTTTGCTATCAGTATCCATGTTTTGTTTTGCTTTGCAGATGAGAAGAAGGAAGTTTCTATGCATGCGCGCGGACATAGTGCATAGCTGTCTGGCATGCATACCTAATCGAATTCCACAGACTTTTGCGTCACCGTATGCACGCAGATTTCCTCCCGAAAACGCTGGTCTAAATGCGGAATAAAAAGTGAAGACACGATGCCACTTTTGCGTCTTCTGTTCAGACCGTCATCATATAAACGTAGCCTCAAACATGTGTGAATGAAACAAAACAACTCCAGGCATGTTTTTGAGGAGGCAACAACATTATAACATGGCAGAGAACTTAATTAGGGACCGAGCCCGAAGGGGGCGAAGGTCCCTATTGTTGTTGCTTTGTTTCCCTATTATTAGGGACCGAGCCCCGAAGGGGGACGAAGGTCCCTATTGTTGTTGCTTTGTTTCCCTATTATTAGGGACCGAGCCCCGAAGGGGGACGAAGGTCCCTATTGTTGTTGCTTTGTTTCCCTATTATTATTATTATTATTATTATTCTTGTTCGGGGCTCGGTCCCTATTGTTGTTGCTTTGTTTCCCTATTATTAGGGACCGAGCCCCGAAGGGGGACGAAGGTCCCTATTGTTGTTGCTTTGTTTCCCTATTATTATTATTATTATTCTTGTTCTTGTTCACACTCGCTGGGGCAATTTTGAGCATGTTCCCATGCTTCAAAACGAACGAAACTTTGCACGGGCATCACAAAGTGCTGCCAGTACGACCACACAAAGTCCCGTCCCCCAGTGACCCCCAGGAGCTCGATAGCGCCCCCTAGCGCGTTGTCTTTCGGGGCTGGCATACCGTTTAAGATAGGCGCACGAAATTCGGTAGGGACGTGTATCTCAATAAGACGAACAAACGCCTCACTGCAATGTCATGGCCACGCCCAACAGGAAGTGAGATAATTGGGCTTTTGTGTGATTTTTGGGTATTGGACATAGAATGGAATTTGAAACACTTCTCCTACACCGTACCTCAGATGGGCTTAAATTTTGGTGAACATAATCTTAAGACGTTGGAGATGTTAAATTGCGAAGGATTTTCAAATAGGCGGTAATATGACGATACGGCGGATCGATAAAATTAGGTATGGAATTTGAAACACTTCTCCTACACCGTACCTCAGATAGGCTTAAATTTTGGTGAACATAATCTTAAGACGTTGGAGATGTTAAATTGCGAAGGATTTTCAAATAGGCGGTAATATGACGATACGGCGGATCGATAAAATTAGGTATTTATTGAATGTGAGTTATGAGTTATGAATGGGAGGTATTTGTTGCTAGGCAACGCCCTGATCAAAGGTCTTTGATCTTTGTACCTTTGATCTGATATAGCTGCAAGCAGCAATGTGGGGACAAGCATCGAAGGTTCATGTAGGCCTCAGCATGGAGGCCACATGCAGGGTCTGACAGGGTCTAACAGAGTCTGACAGGGTCTGACAGGGTCTGACAGGGTCTGTTCTGACAGGGTATCTACAATGTCATGGCCACGCCCAACAGGAAGTGAGATAATTGTGCCAGGCACACGAAATTTGGTATGGCTGTGCGTCTCAGTAAGACGAACAAACGCAGGTGCGAGGTCCCGAGGCCTCAGCATGGAGGCCACATGCAGGGTCTGACAGGGTCTGACAGAGTCTGACAGGGTCTAACAGAGTCTGACAGGGTCTGACAGGGTCTGACAGGGTCTGTTCTGACAGGGTATCTACAATGTCATGGCCACGCCCAACAGGAAGTGAGATAATTGTGCCAGGCACACGAAATTTCGTATGGCTGTGCGTCTCAGTAAGACGAACAAACGCAGGTGCGAGGTCCCGACCAACGCCGCTTGCGGCTTTAATTATTATTATTATTATTATTCTTGTTCTTGTTCACACTCGCTGGGGCAATTTTGAGCATGTTCCCATGCTTCAAAACGAACGAAACTTTGCACGGGCATCACAAAGTGCTGCCAGTACGACCACACAAAGTCCCGTCCCCCAGTGACCCCCAGGAGCTCGATAGCGCCCCCTAGCGCGTTGTCTTTCGGGGCTGGCATACCGTTTAAGATAGGAGCATGAAATTCGGTAGGGACGTGTATCTCAATAAGACGATCAAATGCCTCACTGCAATGTCATGGCCACGCCCAACAGGAAGTGAGATAATTGGCCTTTTGTGTGATTTTGGGGTATTGGACATAGAATGGAATTTGAAACACTTCTCCTACACCGTACCTCAGATAGGCTTAAATTTTGGTGAACATAATCTTAAGACGTTGGAGATGTAAAATTGCGAAGGATTTTCAAATAGGCGGTAATATGACGATACAGCGGATCGATAAAATTAGGTATTTATTGAATGGGAGTGATGAGTTATGAATGGGAGGTATTTGTTGCTAGGCAACGCCCTGATCAAAGGCCTTTGATCTTTGTACCTTTGATCTGATATAGCTGCAAGCAGCAATATGGGGACAAGCATCGAAGGTTCATGTAGGCCTCAGCATGGAGGCCACATGCAGAGTCTGACAGGGTCTAACAGAGTCTGACAGGGTCTAACAGAGTCTGACAGGGTCTGACAGGGTCTGTTCTGACAGGGTATCTACAATGTCATGGCCACGCCCAACAGGAAGTGAGATAATTGTGCCAGGCACACGAAATTTCGTATAGCTGTGCGTCTCAGTAAGACGAACAAACGCAGGTGCGAGGTCCCGACCAACGCCGCTTGCGGCTTTAATTAGGGACCGAGCCCCGAAGGGGGACGAAGGTCCCTATTGTTGTTGCTTTGTTTCCCTATTATTATTATTATTATTATTATTATTCTTGTTCTTGTTCACACTCGCTGGGGCAATTTTGAGCATGTTCCCATGCTTCAAAACGAACGAAACTTTGCACGGGCATCACAAAGTGCTGCCAGTACGACCACACAAAGTCCCGTCCCCCAGTGACCCCCAGGAGCTCGATAGCGCCCCCTAGGGCGTTGTCTTTCGGGGCTGGCATACCGTTTAAGATAGGCGCACGAAATTCGGTAGGGACGTGTATCTCAATAAGACGAACAAACGCCTCACTGCAATGTCATGGCCACGCCCAACAGGAAGTGAGATAATTGGGCTTTTGTGTGATTTTTGGGTATTGGACATAGAATGGAATTTGAAACACTTCTCCTACACCGTACCTCAGATGGGCTTAAATTTTGGTGAACATAATCTTAAGACGTTGGAGATGTTAAATTGCGAAGGATTTTCAAATAGGCGGTAATATGACGATACGGCGGATCGATAAAGTTAGGTATGGAATTTGAAACACTTCTCCTACACCGTACCTCAGATAGGCTTAAATTTTGGTGAACATAATCTTAAGACGTTGGAGATGTTAAATTGCGAAGGATTTTCAAATAGGCGGTAATATGACGATACGGCGGATCGATAAAGTTAGGTATTTATTGAATGGGAGTGATGAGTTATGAATGGGAGGTATTTGTTGCTAGGCAACGCCCTGATCAAAGGTCTTTGATCTTTGTACCTTTGATCTGATATAGCTGCAAGCAGCAAAGTGGGGACAAGCATCGAAGGTTCATGTAGGCCTCAGCATGTAGGCCACATGCAGGGTCTGACAGGGTCTGACAGAGTCTGACAGGGTCTAACAGAGTCTGACAGGGTCTGACAGGGTCTGACAGAGTCTGACAGGGTCTGACAGAGTCTGACAGGGTCTAACAGAGTCTGACAGCGTCTGACAGGGTCTGACAGGGTCTGACAGGGTCTGTTCTGACAGGGTATCTACAATGTCATGGCCACGCCCAACAGGAAGTGAGATAATTGTGCCAGGCACACGAAATTTGGTATGGGTGTGCGTCTCAGTAAGACGAACAAACGCAGGTGCGAGGTCCCGACCAACGCCGCTTGCGGCTTTAATTATTATTATTATTATTATTCTTGTTCTTGTTCACACTCGCTGGGGCAATTTTGAGCATGTTCCCATGCTTCAAAACGAACGAAACTTTGCACAGGCATCACAAAGTGCTGCCAGTACGACCACACAAAGTCCCGTCCCCCAGTGACCCCCAGGAGCTCGATAGCGCCCCCTAGCGCGTTGTCTTTCGGGGCTGGCATACCGTTTAAGATAGGCGCACGAAATTCGGTAGGGACGTGTATCTCAATAAGACGAACAAACGCCTCACTGCAATGTCATGGCCACGCCCAACAGGAAGTGAGATAATTGGGCTTTTGTGTGATTTTTGGGTATTGGACATAGAATGGAATTTGAAACACTTCTCCTACACCGTACCTCAGATGGGCTTAAATTTTGGTGAACATAATCTTAAGACGTTGGAGATGTTAAATTGCGAAGGATTTTCAAATAGGCGGTAATATGACGATACGGCGGATCGATAAAATTAGGTATTTATTGAATGGGAGTGATGAGTTATGAATGGGAGGTATTTGTTGCTAGGCAACGCCCTGATCAAAGGTCTTTGATCTTTGTACCTTTGATCTGATATAGCTGCAAGCAGCAATGTGGGGACAAGCATCGAAGGTTCATGTAGGCCTCAGCATGTAGGCCACATGCAGGGTCTGACAGGGTCTAACAGAGTCTGACAGGGTCTGACAGGGTCTGACAGGGTCTGACAGGGTCTGACAGGGTCTGACAGGGTCTGACAGGGTCTGTTCTGACAGGGTATCTACAATGTCATGGCCACGCCCAACAGGAAGTGAGATAATTGTGCCAGGCACACGAAATTTGGTATGGCTGTGCGTCTCAGTAAGACGAACAAACGCAGGTGCGAGGTCCCGACCAACGCCGCTTGCGGCTTTAATTAGGGACCGAGCCCGAAGGGGCACGAAGGTCCCTATTGTTCTCGCTCTGTTTCTCTATTATTAGGGACCGAGCCCCGAAGGGGGACGAAGGTCCCTATTGAAGTTGCTCTGTTTCTCTATTATTATTAGGGACCGAGCCCGAAGGGGCACGAAGGTCCCTATTGAAGTTGCTCTGTTTCTCTATTATTATTATTATTATTATTTAGGGACCGAGCCCGAAGGGGCACGAAGGTCCCTATTGAAGTTGCTCTGTTTCTCTATTATTATTATTCTTGTTCTTGTTCACGCGCTTTTGGGCAATTTTGAGCATGTTCCCATGCTTCAAAACGAACGTGACTTTGCAGGGGCATCACGTAGGGCGGCAGCTACGCCTCCAAAAAGACCCGTCCCCTGGTGACCCCCAGGAGCTCGATAGCGCCCCCTAGCGCGTTGTCTTTCGGGGCTGGCATACCGTTTAAGATAGGCGCACGAAATTCGGTAGGGACGTGTATCTCAATAAGACAAACAAACGCCTCACTGCAATGTCATGTCCACGCCCAACAGGAAGTGAGATAATTGGCCTTTTATGAAATTTGACATACAATGGAATTTGAAACACTTCTCCTACACCGTACCTCAGATGGGCTTAAATTTTGGTGAACATAATCTTACGATGTTGGAGATGTTAAATTGCGAAGGATTTTCAAATAGGCGGTAATATGACGATACAGCGGATCAATAAATTTAGGTATGAGTTATGAGTTATGGATGGGAGTTATTTATTGAATTTGGAGTTCCGTTTAAGATAGGCGCACGAAATTCGGTAGGGACGTGTATCTCAATAAGACGAACAAACGCCTCACTGCAATGTCATGGCCACGCCAAACAGGAAGTGAGATAATTGGCATTTTGTGTGATTTTGTAATATTGGACAGACAATGGAATTTGAAACACTTCTCCTACACCGAACCTCAGATGGGCTTAAATTTTGGTGAACATAATCTTAAGACATTGGAGATGATAAATTGCGAAGGATTTTCAAATAGGCGGTAATATGACGATACGGCGGATCGATAAACTTAGGTATTTATTGAATGGGAGTTATGAATTATGAATAGGAGGTTTTTATTGAATTTGGAGTTCTTCCTCAGACTAAAACTTCACAGGGTAATGTACATGAGGACTACCAAGATTTTCATGCCAAATAACTGGCAGTCTGACATAGCGCCCCCATATGACAGGCCAGTGAACTGACAGAAAATGTACAGCAAATGAGCATTTTAACACAAAGAGGATCGTGGGTGGCATACGATTTCAGCCAGACACACGAAAGTTGGTATGAGTGTGTATCTCACTAAGATGAACAAAATTGTAATTACAATGTTATGGCCACGCCCAACAGGAAGTGAGATAAGAAGACTTGTATTGCGATTTTCTGTGATATGACATAGAATAGATTTTAAAACACTCCTCCTACACCGTACATCAGATGGGTGTAAAATTTGGTGTACATGAGCTCAAGACATTGGAGATGTTAAATTGCGAAGCGATTTTTGATATCTTGTAAGATGACAAAATGGCAGCCTTATGAATTTTGCTACCATTTGAAAGTGCCAAATTCAATAGGAGGTGTGTCACCACTTCATTTAGCAGACACTTCTCCTACACCGTACCTCAGATAGGCTTAAATTTTGCTGAACATAATCTTAAGATGTTGGAGATGTTAAATTGCGAAGGATTTTCAAATAGGCGGTAATATGACGATACGGCGGATCGATAAACTTTGGTATTTATTGTTATGAGTTATGAATGGGAGGTTTTTATTGAATTTGGAGTTCTTCCTCAGACTAAAACTTCACAGGGTAATGTAGATGAGGACTACCAAGATTTTCATGCCAAATAACTGGCAGTCTGATATAGCGCCCCCATATGACAGGCCAGGGAACTGTCAGAAATCTACCGCTAGCTGAGTCCCTAACAGGAAAAATTGTCCGATATGGCTTACCATTTTTGCCAGGCACACGAAATTCAGTATGGGTGTGCGTCTCAGTAAGACGAACAAACGCAGGTGCGAGGTCCCGACCAACGCCGCTTGCGGCTTTAATCTTGTTCTTGTTCACACGCTTTTGGGCAATTTGGAGCATGTTCTCATGCTTCAAAACGAACGTGACTTTGCAGGGGCATCACGTAGGGCGGCAGCTACGCCTCCAAAAAGACCCGTCCACCGGTGACCCCCAGGAGCTCGATAGCGCCCCCTAGCGCGTTGTCTTTCGGGGCTGGCATACCGTTTAAGATAGGCGCACGAAATTCGGTAGGGACGTGTATCTCAATCAGACGAACAAACGCCTCACTGCAATGTCATGTCCACGCCCAACAGGAAGTGAGATAATTGGCTTTTTGTGAAATTTGACATACAATGGAATTTGAAACACTTCTCCTACACCGTACCTCAGATGGGCTTAAATTTTGGGGAACATAATCTGAAGATGTTGGAGATGTTAAATTGCGAAGGATTTTCAAATAGGCGGTAATATGACGATACAGCGGATCGATAAAGTTAGGTATTTATTGAATAGGAGTTATGAGTTATGGATGGGAGTATTTATTGAATTTGGAGTTCCGTTTAAGATAGGCGCACGAAATTTGGTAGGGACGTGTATCTCAATAAGACGAACAAACGCCTCACTGCAATGTCATGGCCACGCCCAACAGGAAGTGAGATAATTGGCCTCTTTTGTGATTTTTTAAAATTGGACATACAATGGAATTTGAAACACTTCTCCTACACCGTACCTCAGATGGGCTTAAATTTTGGTGAACATAATCATAAGACATTGGAGATGATAAATTGCGAAGGATTTTCAAATAGGCGGTAATATGACGATACGGCGGATCGATAAACTTAGGTATTTATTGAATGGGAGTTATGAATTATGAATAAGAGGTTTTTATTGAATTTGGAGTTCTTCCTCAGACTAAAACTTAACAGGGTAATGTACATGAGGACTACCAAGATTTTCATGCCAAATAACTGGCAGTCTGACATAGCGCCCCCATATGACAGGCCAGTGAACTGTCAGAAAATGTACAGCAAATGAGCGTTTTAACACAAAGAGGATCGTGGGTGGCATACGATTTCAGCCAGACACACGAAAGTTGGTATGGGTGTGTATCTCACTAAGATGAACAAAATTGTAATTACAATGTCATGGCCACGCCCAACAGGAAGTGAGATAAAAAGACTTGTATTGCGATTTTGTGTGATAAGACATACAATGGATTTTAAAACACTCCTCCTACACCGTACATCAGATGGGCGTAAATTTTGGTGTACATGAGCTCAAGACAATGGAGATGTTAAATTGCGAAGGGATTTTTGATATCTTGTAAGATGACAAAATGGCAGCCTCATGAATTTTGCTACCATTTGAAAGTGCCAAATGCAATAGGAGGTGTGTCACCACTTCATTTAGCAGACACTTCTCCTACACCGTACCTCAGATGGGCTTAAATTTTGGTGAACATAATCTTAAGACGTTGGAGATGTTAAATTGCGAAGGATTTTCAAATAGACGGTAATATGACGATACGGCGGATCGATAAACTTAGGTATTTATTGTTATGAGTTATGAATGGGAGGTTTTTATTGAATTTGGAGTTCTTCCTCAGACTAAAACTTCACAGGGTAATGTAGATGAGGACTACCAAGATTTTCATGCCAAATAACTGGCAGTCTGACATAGCGCCCCCATATGACAGGCCAGTGAACTGTCAGAAATCTACCGCTAGCTGAGCCCCTAACAGGAAAAATTGTCCGATATGGCTTACCATTTTTGCCAGGCACACGAAATTCAGTATGGGTGTGCGTCTCAGTAAGACGAACAAACGCAGGTGCGAGGTCCCGACCAACGCCGCTTGCGGCTTTAATTAGGGACCGAGCCCGAAGGGGCACGAAGGTCCCTATTGAAGTTGCTCTGTTTCTCTATTATTATTAGGGACCGAGCCCGAAGGGGGACGAAGGTCCCTATTGTTCTCGCTCTGTTTCTCTATTATTATTATTTTTTTTGTTCTTGTTCACACGCTTTTGGGCAATTTGGAGCATGTTCCCATGCTTCAAAACGAACAAAACTTTGCACGGGCATCACGTAGGGCGGCAGCTACGCCTCCAAAAAGTCCCGTCCCCCGGTGACCCCCAGGAGCTCGATAGCGCCCCCTAGCGCGTTGTCTTTCGGGGCTGGCATACCGTTTAAGATAGGCGCACGAAATTCGGTAGGGACGTGTATCTCAATAAGACGAACAAACGCCTCACTGCAATGTCATGTCCACGCCCAACAGGAAGTGAGATAATTGGCTTTTTGTGAAATTTGACATACAATGGAATTTGAAACACTTCTCCTACACCGTACCTCAGATGGGCTTAAATTTTGGTGAACATAATCTTAAGATGTTGGAGATGTTAAATTGCGAAGGATTTTCAAATAGGCGGTAATATGACGATACAGCGGATTGATAAAGTTAGGTATGAGTTATGAGTTATGGATGGGAGTTATTTATTGAATTTGGAGTTCCGTTTAAGATAGGCGCACGAAATTCGGTAGGGACGTGTATCTCAATAAGACGAACAAACGCTTCACTGCAATGTCATGGCCACGCCCAACAGGAAGTGAGATAATTGGCATTTTGTGTGATTTTGTAATATTGGACAGACAATGGAATTTGAAACACTTCTCCTACACCGAACCTCAGATGGGCTTAAATTTTGGTGAACATAATCTTAAGACATTGGAGATGATAAATTGCGAAGGATTTTCAAATAGGCGGTAATATGACGATACGGCGGATCGATAAACTTAGGTATTTATTGAATGGGAGTTATGAATTATGAATAGGAGGTTTTTATTGAATTTGGAGTTCTTCCTCAGACTAAAACTTCACAGGGTAATGTAGATGAGGACTACCAAGATTTTCATGCCAAATAACTGGCAGTCTGACATAGCGCCCCCATATGACAGGCCAGTGAACTGTCAGAAAATGTACAGCAAATGAGCGTTTTAACACAAAGAGGATCGTGGGTGGCATACGATTTCAGCCAGACACACGAAAGTTGGTATGGGTGTGTATCTCACTAAGATGAACAAAATTGTAATTACAATGTCATGGCCACGCCCAACAGGAAGTGAGATAAAAAGACTTGTATTGCGATTTTGTGTGATAAGACATACAATGGATTTTAAAACACTCCTCCTACACCGTACATCAGATGGGCGTAAATTTTGGTGTACATAAGCTCAAGACAATGGAGATGTTAAATTGCGAAGGGATTTTTGATATCTTGTAAGATGACAAAATGGCGGCCTGATGAATTTTGCTACCATTTGAAAGTGCCAGATGCAATAGGAGGTGTGTCACCACTTCATTTAGCAGACACTTCTCCTACACCGTACCTCAGATGGGCTTAAATTTTGGTGAACATAATCTTAAGACATTGGAGATGTTAAATTGCGAAGGATTTTCAAATAGACGGTAATATGACGATACGGCGGATCGATAAACTTAGGTATTTATTGTTATGAGTTATGAATGGGAGGTTTTTATTGAATTTGGAGTTCTTCCTCAGACTAAAACTTCACAGGGTAATGTAGATGAGGACTACCAAGATTTTCATGCCAAATAACTGGCAGTCTGACATAGCGCCCCCATATGACAGGCCAGTGAACTGTCAGAAATCTACCGCTAGCTGAGCCCCTAACAGGAAAAATTGTCCGATATGGCTTACCATTTTTGCCAGGCACACGAAATTCGGTATGGGTGTGCGTCTCAGTGAGACGAACAAACGCAGGTGCGAGGTCCCGACCAACGCCGCTTGCGGCTTTAATTATTCTTGTTCTTGTTCACGCGCTTTTGGGCAATTTTGAGCATGTTCCCATGCTTCAAAACGAACGTGACTTTGCAGGGGCATCACGTAGGGCGGCAGCTACGCCTCCAAAAAGACCCGTCCCCTGGTGACCCCCAGGAGCTCGATAGCGCCCCCTAGTGCGTTGTCTTTCGGGGCTGGCATACCGTTTAAGATAGGCGCACGAAATTCGGTAGGGACGTGTATCTTAATAAGACGAACAAACGCCTCACTGCAATGTCATGTCCACGCCCAACAGGAAGTGAGATAATTGGCCTTTTGTGAAATTTGACATACAATGGAATTTGAAACACTTCTCCTACACCGTACCTCAGATGGGCTTAAATTTTGGTGAACATAATCTTAAGATGTGGTAGATGTTAAATTGCGAAGGATTTTCAAATAGGCGGTAATATGACGATACGGCGGATCGATAAAGTTAGGTATTTATTGAATGGGAGTTATAAGTTATGGATGGAGTTATTTATTAAATTTGGAGTTTCGTTTAAGATATGCGCACGAAATTCGGTAGGGACGTGTATCTCAATAAGACGAACAAACGCCTCACTGCAATGTCATGGCCACGCCCAACAGGAAGTGAGATAATTGGCCTTTTGTGTGATTTTGTGGATATTGGACATACAATGGAATTTGAAACACTTCTCCTACACCGTACCTCAGATGGGCTTAAATTTTGGTGAACATAATCTTAAGATGTGGTAGATGTTAAATTGCGAAGGATTTTCAAATAGACGGTAATATGACGATACGGCGGATCGATAAACTTAGGTATTTATTGAATGCGAGTTATGAATTATGAATGGGAGATATTTATTGAATTTGGAGTTCTTCCTCAGACTAAAACTTCACAGGGTAATGTAGATGAGGACTACCAAGATTTTCATGCCAAATAACTGACAGTCTGACATAGCGCCCCCATATGACAGGCCAGTGAACTGTTAGAAAATGTACAGCAAATGAGCATTTTAACACAAAGAGGATCATGGGTGGCATACGATTTCAGCCAGACACACGAAAGTTGGTATGGGTGTGTATCTCACTAAGATGAACAAAATTGTAATTACAATGTCATGGCCACGCCCAACAGGAAGTGAGATAAAAAGACTTGTATTGCGATTTTGTGTGATAAGACATACAATGGATTTTAAAACACTCCTCCTACACCGTAAATCAGATGGGCGTAAATTTTGGTGTACATTAGCTCAAGACAATGGAGATGTTAAATTGCGAAGGGATTTTTGATATCTTGTAAGATGACAAAATGGCAGCCTTATGAATTTTGCTACCATTTGAAAGTGCCAAATGCAATAGGAGGTGTGTCACCACTTCATTTAGCAGACACTTCTCCTACACCGTACCTCAGATGGGCTTAAATTTTGGTGAACATAATCTTAAGACGTTGGAGATGTTAAATTGCGAAGGATTTTCAAATAGGCGGTAATATGACGATACGGCGGATCGATAAACTTAGGTATTTATTGTTATGAGTTATGAATGGGAGATATTTATTGAATTTGGAGTTCTTCCTCAGACTAAAACTTCACAGGGTAATGTAGATGAGGACTATCAAGATTTTCATGCCAAATAACTGGCAGTCTGACATAGCGCCCCCATATGACAGGCCAGTGAACTGTCAGAAATCTACCGCTAGCTGAGCCTCTAAAAGGAAAAATTGTCCGATATGGCTTACCATTTTTGCCAGGCACACGAAATTCGGTATGGGTGTGCGTCTCAGTAAGACGAACAAACGCAGGTGCGAGGTCCCGACCAACGCCGCTTGCGGCTTTAATTAGGGACCGAGCCCGAAGGGGCACGAAGGTCCCTATTGAAGTTGCTCTGTTTCTCTATTATTATTAGGGACCGAGCCCGAAGGGGCACGAGGTCCCTATTGATCTCGCTCTGTTTCTCTATTATTATTTTTTTTGTTCTTGTTCACGCGCTTTTGGGCAATTTTGAGCATGTTCCCATGCTTCAAAACGAACGTGACTTTGCAGGGGCATCACGTAGGGCGGCAGCTACGCCTCCAAAAAGACCCGTCCCCTGGTGACCCCCAGGAGCTCGATAGCGCCCCCTAGCGCGTTGTCTTTCGGGGCTGGCATACCGTTTAAGATAGGCGCACAAAATTCGGTAGGGACGTGTATCTCAATAAGACAAACAAACGCCTCACTGCAATGTCATGTCCACGCCCAACAGGAAGTGAGATAATTGGCCTTTTATGAAATTTGACATACAATGGAATTTGAAACACTTCTCCTACACCGTACCTCAGATGGGCTTAAATTTTGGTGAACATAATCTGAAGATGTTGGAGATGTTAAATTGCGAAGGATTTTCAAATAGGCGGTAATATGACGATACAGCGGATCAATAAATTTAGGTATGAGTTATGAGTTATGGATGGGAGTTATTTATTGAATTTGGAGTTCTGTTTAAGATAGGCGCACGAAATTCGGTAGGGACGTGTATCTCAATAAGACGAACAAACGCCTCACTGCAATGTCATGGCCACGCCCAACAGGAAGTGAGATAATTGGCATTTTGTGTGATTTTGTAATATTGGACAGACAATGGAATTTGAAACACTTCTCCTACACCGAACCTCAGATGGGCTTAAATTTTGGTGAACATAATCTTAAGACATTGGAGATGATAAATTGCGAAGGATTTTCAAATAGGCGGTAATATGACGATACGGCGGATCGATAAACTTAGGTATTTATTGAATGGGAGTTATGAATTATGAATAGGAGGTTTTTATTGAATTTGGAGTTCTTCCTCAGACTAAAACTTCACAGGGTAATGTAGATGAGGACTACCAAGATTTTCATGCCAAATAACTGGCAGTCTGACATAGCGCCCCCATATGACAGGCCAGTGAACTGTCAGAAAATGTACAGCAAATGAGCGTTTTAACACAAAGAGGATCGTGGGTGGCATACGATTTCAGCCAGACACACGAAAGTTGGTATAGGTGTGTATCTCACTAAGATGAACAAAATTGTAATTACAATGTCATGGCCACGCCCAACAGGAAGTGAGATAAGAAGACTTGTATTGCGATTTTGTGTGATATGACATAAAATGGATTTTAAAACACTCCTCCTACACCGTACATCAGATGGGCGTAAATTTTGGTGTACATGAGCTCAAGACATTGGAGATGTTAAATTGCGAAGGGATTTTTGATATGTTGTAAGATGACAAAATGGCGGCCTGATGAATTTTGCTACCATTTGAAAGTGCCAAATTCAATAGGAGGTGTGTCACCACTTCATTTTGAAACACTTCTCCTACACCGTACCTCAGATGGGCTTAAATTTTGGTGAACATAATCTTAAGACGTTGGAGATGTTAAATTGCGAAGGATTTTCAAATAGGCGCTAATATGACAATACGGCGGATCGATAAAGTTAGGTATTTATTGAATGTGAATTATGAGTTATGAATGGGAGATTTTTATTAAATTTGGAGTTCTTCCTCAGACTAAAACTTCACAGGGTAATGTACATGAGGACTACCAAGATTTTCATGCCAAATAACTGGCAGTCTGACATAGCGCCCCCATATTACAGGCCAGTGAACTGTCAGAAAATGTACAGCAAATGAGCACTTTAACACAAAGAGGATCGTGGGTGGCATACGATTTCAGCCAGACACACGAAAGTTGGTATGGGTGTGTATCTCACTAAGATGAACAAAATTGTAATTACAATGTCATGGCCACGCCCAACAGGAAGTGAGATAAGAAGACTTGTATTGCGATTTTCTGTGATATGACATAGAATAGATTTTAAAACACTCCTCCTACACCGTACATCAGATGGGCGTAAAATTTGGTGTACATGAGCTCAAGACATTGGAGATGTTAAATTGCGAAGGCATTTTTGATATCTTGTAAGATGACAAAATGGCGGCCTGATGAATTTTGCTACCATTTGAAAGTGCCAAATGCAATAGGAGGTGTGTCACCACTTCATTTAGCAGACACTTCTCCTACACCGTACCTCAGATGGGCTTAAATTTTGGTGAACATAATCTTAAGACGTTGGAGATGTTAAATTGCGAAGGATTTTCAAATAGGCGGTAATATGACGATACGGCGGATCGATAAACTTAGGTATTTATTGAATGGGAGTGATGAATGGGAGATATTTATTGAATTTGGAGTTCTTCCTCAGACTAAAACTTCACAGGGTAATGTAGATGAGGACTACCAAGATTTTCATGCCAAATAACTGGCAGTCTGACATAGCGCCCCCATATGACAGGCCAGTGAACTGTCAGAAATCTACCGCTAGCTGAGCCCCTAACAGGAAAAATTGTCCGATATGGCTTACCATTTTTGCCAGGCACACGAAATTCGGTATGGGTGTGCGTCTCAGTAAGACGAACAAACGCAGGTGCGAGGTCCCGACCAACGCCGCTTGCGGCTTTAATTAGGGACCGAGCCCCGAAGGGGGACGAAGGTCCCTATTGTTCTCGCTCTGTTTCTCTATTATTAGGGACCGAGCCCGAAGGGGGACGAAGGTCCCTATTGTTCTCGCTCTGTTTCTCTATTATTAGGGACCGAGCCCGAAGGGGCACGAAGGTCCCTATTGAAGTTGCTCTGTTTCTCTATTATTATTATTATTATTCTTGTTCTTGTTCACACGCTTTTGGGCAATTTGGAGCATGTTCCCATGCTTCAAAACGAACGTGACTTTGCAGGGGCATCACGTAGGGCGGCAGCTACGCCTCCAAAAAGACCCGTCCCCCGGTGACCCCCAGGAGCTCGATAGCGCCCCCTAGCGCGTTGTCTTTCGGGGCTGGCATACCGTTTAAGATAGGCGCACGAAATTCGATAGGGACGTGTATCTTAATAAGACGAACAAACGCCTCACTGCAATGTCATGTCCACGCCCAACAGGAAGTGAGATAATTGGCCTTTTGTGAAATTTGACATACAATGGAATTTGAAACACTTCTCCTACACCGTACCTCAGATGGGCTTAAATTTTGGTGAACATAATCTTAAGATGTGGTAGATGTTAAATTGCGAAGGATTTTCAAATAGGCGGTAATATGACGATACGGCGGATCGATAAAGTTAGGTATTTATTGAATGGAGTTATGAGTTATGGATGGGAGTTATTTATTGAAATTGGGGTTTCGTTTAAGATAGGCGCACGAAATTCGGTAGAGACGTGTATCTCAATAAGACGAACAAACGCCTCACTGCAATGTCATGGCCACGCCCAACAGGAAGTGAGATAATTGGCCTTTTGTGTGATTTTGTGGATATTGGACATACAATGGAATTTGAAACACTTCTCCTACACCGTACCTCAGATGGGCTTAAATTTTGGTGAACATAATCTTAAGACATTGGAGATGTTAAATTGCGAAGGATTTTCAAATAGGCGGTAATATGACGATACAGCGGATCAATAAAGTTAGGTATTTCTTGAATGCCAGTTATGAATTATGAATGGGAGATATTTATTGAATTTGGAGTTCTTCCTCAGACTAAAACTTCACAGGGTAATGTAGATGAGGACTACCAAGATTTTCATGCCAAATAACTGGCAGTCTGACATAGCGCCCCCATATGACAGGCCAGTGAACTGTCAGAAAATGTACAGCAAATGAGCGTTTTAACACAAAGAGGATCGTGGGTGGCATACGATTTCAGCCAGACACACGAAAGTTGGTATGGGTGTGTATCTCACTAAGATGAACAAAATTGTAATTACAATGTCATGGCCACGCCCAACAGGAAGTGAGATAAGAAGACTTGTATTGCGATTTTCTGTGATATGACATAGAATAGATTTTAAAACACTCCTCCTACACCGTACATCAGATGGGCGTAAATTTTGGTGTACATAAGCTCAAGACATTGGAGATGTTAAATTGCGAAGGGATTTTTGATATCTTGTAAGATGACAAAATGGCGGCCTGATGAATTTTGCTACCATTTGAAAGTGCCAAATGCAATAGGAGGTGTGTCACCACTTCATTTAGCAGACACTTCTCCTACACCGTACCTCAGATGGGCTTAAATTTTGGTGAACATAATCTTAAGACGTTGGAGATGTTAAATTGCGAAGGATTTTCAAATAGACGGTAATATGACGATACGGCGGATCGATAAACTTAGGTATTTATTGTTATGGGAGTTATGAATGGGAGGTTTTTATTGAATTTGGAGTTCTTCCTCAGACTAAAACTTCACAGGGTAATGTAGATGAGGACTACCAAGATTTTCATGCCAAATAACTGGCAGTCTGACATAGCGCCCCCATATGACAGGCCAGTGAACTGTCAGAAATCTACCGCTAGCTGAGCCCCTAACAGGAAAAATTGTCCGATATGGCTTACCATTTTTGCCAGGCACACGAAATTCGGTATGGGTGTGCGTCTCAGTAAGACGAACAAACGCAGGTGCGAGGTCCCGACCAACGCCGCTTGCGGCTTTAATTATTATTATTATTCTTGTTCTTGTTCACACGCTTTTGGGCAATTTGGAGCATGTTCCCATGCTTCAAAACGAACAAAACTTTGCACGGGCATCACGTAGGGCGGCAGCTACGCCTCCAAAAAGTCCCGTCCCCCGGTGACCCCCAGGAGCTCGATAGCGCCCCCTAGCGCGTTGTCTTTCGGGGCTGGCATACCGTTTAAGATAGGCGCACGAAATTCGGTAGGGACGTGTATCTCAATAAGACGAACAAACGCCTCACTGCAATGTCATGGCCACGCCCAACAGGAAGTGAGATAATTGGCTTTTTGTGAAATTTGACATACAATGGAATTTGAAACACTTCTCCTACACCGTACCTCAGATGGGCTTAAATTTTGGTGAACATAATCTTAACATGTTGGAGATGTTAAATTGCGAAGGATTTTCAAATAGGCGGTAATATGACGATACAGCGGATTGATAAAGTTAGGTATGAGTTATGAGTTATGGATGGGAGTTATTTATTGAATTTGGAGTTCCGTTTAAGATAGGCGCACGAAATTCGGTAGGGACGTGTATCTCAATAAGACGAACAAACGCCTCACTGCAATGTCATGGCCACGCCCAACAGGAAGTGAGATAATTGGCATTTTGTGTGATTTTGTAATATTGGACAGACAATGGAATTTGAAACACTTCTCCTACACCGAACCTCAGATGGGCTTAAATTTTGGTGAACATAATCTTAAGACATTGGAGATGTTAAATTGCGAAGGATTTTCAAATAGGCGGTAATATGACGATACGGCGGATCGATAAATTTAGGTATTTATTGAATCAGAGTTATGAGTTATGAATAGGAGTTATTTATTGAATTTGGAGTTCTTCCTCAGACTAAAACTTCACAGGGTAATGTACATGAGGACTACCAAGATTTTCATGCCAAATAACTGGCAGTCTGACATAGCGCCCCCATATGACAGGCCAGTGAACTGTCAGAAAATGTACAGCAAATGAGCACTTTAACACAAAGAGGATCGTGGGTGGCATACGATTTCAGCCAGACACACGAAAGTTGGTATGGGTGTGTATCTCACTAAGATGAACAAAATTGTAATTACAATGTCATGGCCACGCCCAACAGGAAGTGAGATAAAAAGACTTGTATTGCGATTTTGTGTGATATGACATAGAATAGATTTTAAAACACTCCTCCTACACCGTACATCAGATGGGCATAAAATTTGGTGTACATAAGCTCAAGACATTGGAGATGTTAAATTGCGAAGGGATTTTTGATATCTTGTAAGATGACAAAATGGCGGCCTGATGAATTTTGCTACCATTTGAAAGTGCCAAATGCAATAGGAGGTGTGTCACCACTTCATTTAGCAGACACTTCTCCTACACCGTACCTCAGATGGGCTTAAATTTTGGTGAACATAATCTTAAGACGTTGGAGATGTTAAATTGCGAAGGATTTTCAAATAGACGGTAATATGACGATACGGCGGATCGATAAACTTAGGTATTTATTGAATGGGAGTTATGAGTTATGAATAGGAGGTTTTTATTGAATTTGGAGTTCTTCCTCAGACTAAAACTTCACAGGGTAATGTAGATGAGGACTACCAAGATTTTCATGCCAAATAACTGGCAGTCTGACATAGCGCCCCCATATGACAGGCCAGTGAACTGTCAGAAATCTACCGCTAGCTGAGCCCCTAACAGGAAAAATTGTCCGATATGGCTTACCATTTTTGCCAGGCACACGAAATTCAGTATGGGTGTGCGTCTCAGTAAGACGAACAAACGCAGGTGCGAGGTCCCGACCAACGCCGCTTGCGGCTTTAATTAGGGACCGAGCCCCGAAGGGGGACGAAGGTCCCTATTGTTCTCGCTCTGTTTCTCTATTATTATTATTCTTGGGACACTTTTTTTTCACACGCTTTTGGGCAATTTTGAGCATGTTCCCATGCTTCAAAACGAACGTGACTTTGCAGGGGCATCACGTAGGGCGGCAGCTACGCCTCCAAAAAGACCCGTCTCCCGGTGACCCCCAGGAGCTCGATAGCGCCCCCTAGCGCGTTGTCTTTCGGGGCTGGCATACCGTTTAAGATAGGTGCACGAAATTCAGTAGGGACGTGTATCTCAATAAGACAAACAAACGCCTCACTGCAATGTCATGGCCACGCCCAACAGGAAGTGAGATAATTGGCCTTTTGTGAAATTTGACATACAATGGAATTTGAAACACTTCTCCTACACCGTACCTCAGATGGGCTTAAATTTTGGTGAACATAATCTTAAGACGTTGGAGATGTTAAATTGCGAAGGATTTTCAAATAGGCGGTAATATGACGATACAGCGGATCGATAAAATTAGATATGAGTTATGAGTTATGGATGGGAGTTATTTATTGAATTTGGAGTTCCGTTTAAGATAGGCACACGAAATTCGGTAGGGACGTGTATCTCAATAAGACGAACAAACGCCTCACTGCAATGTCATGGCCACGCCCAACAGGAAGTGAGATAATTGGCATTTTGTGTGATTTTGTAATATTGGACATACAATGGAATTTGAAACACTTCTCCTACACCGAACCTCAGATGGGCTTAAATTTTGGTGAACATAATCTTAAGACGTTGGAGATGATAAATTGCGAAGGATTTTCAAATAGGCGGTAATATGACGATACGGCGGATCGATAAACTTAGGTATTTATTGAATGGGAGTTATGAATTATGAATAGGAGGTTTTTATTGAATTTGGAGTTCTTCCTCAGACTAAAACTTCACAGGGTAATGTAGATGAGGACTACCAAGATTTTCATGCCAAATAACTGGCAGTCTGACATAGCGCCCCCATATGACAGGCCAGTGAACTGTCAGAAAATGTACAGCAAATGAGCACTTTAACACAAAGAGGATCGTGGGTGGCATACTATTTCAGCCAGACACACGAAAGTTGGTATGAGTGTGTATCTCACTAAGATGAACAAAATTGTAATTACAATGTCATGGCCACGCCCAACAGGAAGTGAGATAAGAAGACTTGTATTGCGATTTTGTGTGATATGACATAAAATGGATTTTAAAACACTCCTCCTACACCGTACATCAGATGGGCGTAAATTTTGGTGTACATGAGCTCAAGACATTGGAGATGTTAAATTGCGAAGGGATTTTTGATATCTTGTAAGATGAGAAAATGGCGGCCTGATGAATTTTGCTACCATTTGAAAGTGCCAAATTCAATAGGAGGTGTGTCACCACTTCATTTTGAAACACTTCTCCTACAAGGTACATCAGATGGGCGTAAATTTTGGTGTACATGAGCTCAAGACATTGGAGATGTTAAATTGCAAAGGGATTTTTGATATCTTGTAAGATGACAAAATGGCGGCCTGATGAATTTTGCTACCATTTGAAAGTGCCAAATGCAATAGGAGGTGTGTCACCACTTCATTTAGCAGACACTTCTCCTACACCGTACCTCAGATGGGCTTAAATTTTGGTGAACATAATCTTAAGACATTGGAGATGTTAAATTGCAAAGGATTTTCAAATAGGCGGTAATATGACGATACGGCGGATCGATAAATTTAGGTATTTATTGAATCAGAGTTATGAGTTATGAATAGGAGGTATTTATTGAATTTGGAGTTCTTCCTCAGACTAAAACTTCACAGGGTAATTAGTACATGAGGACTACCAAGATTTTCATGCCAAATAACTGGCAGTCTGACATAGCGCCCCCATATGACAGGCCAGTGAACTGTCAGAAAATGTACAGCAAATGAGCGTTTTAACACAAAGAGGATCGTGGGTGGCATACGATTTCAGCCAGACACATGAAAGTTGGTATGGGTGTGTATCTCACTAAGACGAACAAAATTGTAATTACAATGTCATGGTCACGCCCAACAGGAAGTGAGATAAGAAGACTTGTATTGCGATTTTCTGTGATATGACATAGAATAGATTTTAAAACACTCCTCCTACACCGTACATCAGATTGGCATAAGTTTTGGAGTACATAAGCTCAAGACATTGGAGATGTTTAATTGCGAAGGGATTTTTGATATCTTGTAAGATGACAAAATGGCGGCCTGATGAATTTTGCTACCATTTGAAAGTGCCAAATGCAATAGGAGGTGTGTCACCACTTCATTTTGAAACACTTCTCCTACAACGTACATCAGATGGGCTTAAATTTTGGTGAACATAATCTTAAGACGTTGGAGATGTTAAATTGCGAAGGATTTTCAAATAGACGGTAATATGACGATACGGCGGATCGATAAACTTAGGTATTTATTGAATGGGAGTTATGAATGGGAGGTTTTTATTGAATTTGGAGTTCTTCCTCAGACTAAAACTTCACAGGGTAATGTAGATGAGGACTACCAAGATTTTCATGCCAAATAACTGGCAGTCTGACATAGCGCCCCCATATGACAGGCCAGTGAACTGTCAGAAATCTACCGCTAGCTGAGCCCCTAACAGGAAAAATTGTCCGATATGGCTTACCATTTTTGCCAGGCACACGAAATTCGGTATGGGTGTGCGTCTCAGTAAGACGAACAAACGCAGGTGCGAGGTCCCGACCAACGCCGCTTGCGGCTTTAATTATTATTATTATTATTATTCTTGTTCTTGTTCACACGCTTTTGGGCAATTTTGAGCATGTTCCCATGCTTCAAAACGAACGTGACTTTGCAGGGGCATCACGTAGGGCGGCAGCTACGCCTCCAAAAAGACCCGTCCCCTGGTGACCCCCAGGAGCTCGATAGCGCCCCCTAGCGCGTTGTCTTTCGGGGCTGGCATACCGTTTAAGATAGGCGCACGAAATTCGGTAGGGACGTGTATCTCAATAAGACAAACAAACGCCTCACTGCAATGTCATGTCCACGCCCAACAGGAAGTGAGATAATTGGCCTTTTATGAAATTTGACATACAATGGAATTTGAAACACTTCTCCTACACCGTACCTCAGATGGGCTTAAATTTTGGTGAACATAATCTTAAGATGTTGGAGATGTTAAATTGCGAAGGATTTTCAAATAGGCGGTAATATGACGATACAGCGGATCAATAAATTTAGGTATGAGTTATGAGTTATGGATGGGAGTTATTTATTGAATTTGGAGTTCCGTTTAAGATAGGCGCACGAAATTCGGTAGGGACGTGTATCTCAATAAGACGAACAAACGCCTCACTGCAATGTCATGGCCACGCCCAACAGGAAGTGAGATAATTGGCATTTTGTGTGATTTTGTAATATTGGACAGACAATGGAATTTGAAACACTTCTCCTACACCGAACCTCAGATGGGCTTAAATTTTGGTGAACATAATCTTAAGACATTGGAGATGATAAATTGCGAAGGATTTTCAAATAGGCGGTAATATGACGATACGGCGGATCGATAAACTTAGGTATTTATTGAATGGGAGTTATGAATTATGAATAGGAGGTTTTTATTGAATTTGGAGTTCTTCCTCAGACTAAAACTTCACAGGGTAATGTAGATGAGGACTACCAAGATTTTCATGCCAAATAACTGGCAGTCTGACATAGCGCCCCCATATGACAGGCCAGTGAACTGTCAGAAAATGTACAGCAAATGAGCACTTTAACACAAAGAGGATCGTGGGTGGCATACTATTTCAGCCAGACACACGAAAGTTGGTATGGGTGTGTATCTCACTAAGATGAACAAAATTGTAATTACAATGTCATGGCCACGCCCAACAGGAAGTGAGATAAGAAGACTTGTATTGCGATTTTGTGTGATATGACATAAAATTGATTTTAAAACACTCCTCCTACACCGTACATCAGATGGGCGTAAATTTTGGTGTACATGAGCTCAAGACATTGGAGATGTTAAATTGCGAAGGGATTTTTGATATCTTGTAAGATGACAAAATGGCGGCCTGATGAATTTTGCTACCATTTGAAAGTGCCAAATGCAATAGGAGGTGTGTCACCACTTCATTTAGCAGACACTTCTCCTACACCGTACCTCAGATGGGCTTAAATTTTGGTGAACATAATCTTAAGACGTTGGAGATGTTAAATTGCGAAGGATTTTCAAATAGGCGGTAATATGACGATACGGCGGATCGATAAACTTAGGTATTTATTGAATGGGAGTTATGAGTTATGAATGGGAGGTTTTTATTGAATTTGGAGTTCTTCCTCAGACTAAAACTTCACAGGGTAATGTAGATGAGGACTACCAAGATTTTCATGCCAAATAACTGGCAGTCTGACATAGCGCCCCCATATGACAGGCCAGTGAACTGTCAGAAAATGTACAGCAAATGAGCACTTTAACACAAAGAGGATCGTGGGTGGCATACGATTTCAGCCAGACACACGAAAGTTGGTATGGGTGTGTATCTCACTAAGATGAACAAAATTGTAATTACAATGTCATGGCCACGCCCAACAGGAAGTGAGATAAGAAGACTTGTATTGCGATTTTGTGTGATATGACATAAAATTGATTTTAAAACACTCCTCCTACACCGTACATCAGATGGGCGTAAATTTTGATGTACATGAGCTCAAGACATTGGAGATGTTAAATTGTGAAGGGATTTTTGATATCTTGTAAGATGACAAAATGGCGGCCTGATGAATTTTGCTACCATTTGAAAGTGCCAAATGCAATAGGAGGTGTGTCACCACTTCATTTAGCAGACATTTCTCCTACACCGTACCTCAGATGGGCTTAAATTTTGGTGAACATAATCTTAAGACGTTGGAGATGTTAAATTGCGAAGGATTTTCAAATAGGCGGTAATATGACGATACGGCGGATCGATAAACTTAGGTATTTATTGAATGGGAGTTATGAGTTAGGAATGGGAGGTTTTTGTTGCTAGGCAACGCCCTGATCAAAGGTCTTTGATCTTTGTACCTTTGATCTGACTAAAACTTCACAGGGTAATGTAGATGAGGACTACCAAGATTTTCATGCCAAATAACTGGCAGTCTGACATAGCGCCCCCATATGACAGGCCAGTGAACTGTCAGAAATCTACAGCTAGCTGAGCCCCTAACAGGAAAAATTGTCCGATATGGCTTACCATTTTTGCCAGGCACACGAAATTCGGTATGGGTGTGCGTCTCAGTAAGACGAACAAACGCAGGTGCGAGGTCCCGACCAACGCCGCTTGCGGCTTTAATTAGGGACCGAGCCCGAAGGGGCACGAAGGTCCCTATTGAAGTTGCTCTGTTTCTCTATTATTATTAGGGACCGAGCCCGAAGGGGCACGAGGTCCCTATTGATCTCGCTCTGTTTCTCTATTATTATTAGGGACCGAGCCCCGAAGGGGGACGAAGGTCCCTATTGTTCTCGCTCTGTTTCTCTATTATTATTATTATTATTCTTGGGACACATTTTTTAACACGCTTTTGGGCAATTTTGAGCATGTTCCCATGCTTCAAAACGAACGAAATTTTGCACGGGCATCACGTAGGGCGGCAGCTACGCCTCCAAAAAGACCCGTCCCCCGGTGACCCCCAGGAGCTTGATAGCGCCCCCTAGTGCGTTGTTTTTTGGGGCTGGCGCGTTGTCTTTCGGGGCTGGCATACCGTTTAAGATAGGCGCACGAAATTTGGTAGGGACGTATATCTCAATAAGACGAACAAACGCCTCACTGCAATGTCATGTCCACGCCCAACAGGAAGTGAGATAATTGGCCTTTTGTGTGATTTTGTGGATATTGGACATACAATGGAATTTGAAACACTTCTCCTACACCGTACCTCAGATGGGCTTAAATTTTGGTGAACATAATCTTAAGACGTTGGAGATGTTAAATTGCGAAGGATTTTCAAATAGGCGCTAATATGACAATACGGCGGATCGATAAACTTAGGTATTTATTGAATGTGAATTATGAGTTATGAATGGGAGATTTTTATTAAATTTGGAGTTCTTCCTCAGACTAAAACTTCACAGGGTAATGTACATGAGGACTACCAAGATTTTCATGCCAAATAACTGGCAGTCTGACATAGCGCCCCCATATGACAGGCCAATGAACTGTCAGAAAATGTACAGCAAATGAGCATTTTAACACAAAAAGGATCGTGGGTGGCATACGATTTCAGCCAGACACACGAAAGTTGGTATGGGTGTGTATCTCACTAAGATGAACAAAATTGTAATTACAATGTCATGGCCACGCCCAACAGGAAGTGAGATAAGAAGACTTGTATTGCGATTTTCTGTGATATGACATAGAATAGATTTTAAAACACTCCTCCTACACCGTACATCAGATGGGCGTAAAATTTGGAGTACATGAGCTCAAGACATTGGAGATGTTAAATTGCGAAGGGATTTTTGATATCTTGTAAGATGACAAAATGGCAGCCTGATTAATTTTGCTACCATTTGAAAGTGCCAAATGCAATAGGAGGTGTGTCACCACTTCATTTAGCAGACACTTCTCCTACACCGTACCTCAGATGGGCTTAAATTTTGGTGAACATAATCTTAAGACGTTGGAGATGTTAAATTGCGAAGGATTTTCAAATAGGCGGTAATATGACGATACGGCGGATCGATAAACTTAGGTATTTATTGAATGGGAGTTATGAATGGGAGGTATTTATTGAATTTGGAGTTCTTCCTCAGACTACAACTTCACAGGGTAATGTAGATGAGGACTACCAAGATTTTCATGCCAAATAACTGGCAGTCTGACATAGCGCCCCCATATGACAGGCCAGTGAACTGTCAGAAATCTACCGCTAGCTGAGCCCCTAACAGGAAAAATTGTCCGATATGGCTTACCATTTTTGCCAGGCACACGAAATTCGGTATGGGTGTGCGTCTCAGTAAGACGAACAAACGCAGGTGCGAGGTCCCGACCAACGCCGCTTGCGGCTTTAATTAGGGACCGAGCCCGAAGGGGCACGAGGTCCCTATTGTTCTCGCTCTGTTTCTCTATTATTATTATTATTATTATTATTCTTGGGACACTTTTTTTAACACGCTTTTGGGCAATTTTGAACATGTTCCCATGCTTCAAAACGAACGAAACTTTGCACGGGCATCACGTAGGGCGGCAGCTACGCCTCCAAAAAGACCCGTCCCCCGGTGACCCCCAGGAGCTTGATAGCGCCCCCTAGCGCGTTGTTTTTCGGTGCTGGCGCGTTGTCTTTCGGGGCTGGCATACCGTTTAAGATAGGCGCACGAAATTCGGTAGGGACGTGTATCTCAATAAGACGAACAAACGCCTCACTGCAATGTCATGGCCACGCCCAACAGGAAGTGAGATAATTGGCCTTTTGTGAAATTTGACATACAATGGAATTTGAAACACTTCTCCTACACCGTACCTCAGATGGGCTTAAATTTTGGTAAACATAATCTTAAGATGTTGGAGATGTTAAATTGCGAAGGATTTTCAAATAGGCGGTAATATGACGATACAGCGGATCGATAAAGTTAGGTATGAGTTATGAGTTATGGATGGGAGTTATTTATTGAATTTGGAGTTCCGTTTAAGATAGGCACACAAAATTTGGTAGGGACGTGTATCTCAATAAGACGAACAAACGCCTCACTGCAATGTCATGGCCACGCCCAACAGGAAGTGAGATAATTGGCCTTTTGTGTGATTTTGTGGATATTGGACATACAATGGAATTTGAAACACTTCTCCTACACCGTACCTCAGATGGGCTTAAATTTTGGTGAACATAATCTTAAGACGTTGGAGATGTTAAATTGCGAAGGATTTTCAAATAGGCGGTAATATGACGATACGGCGGATCGATAAAGTTAGGTATTTATTGAATGGGAGTTATGAGTTATGAATAGGAGGTTTTTATTGAATTTGGAGTTCTTCCTCAGACTAAAACTTCACAGGGTAATGTACATGAGGACTACCAAGATTTTCATGCCAAATAACTGGCAGTCTGACATAGCGCCCCCATATGACAGGCCAGTGAACTGTCAGAAAATGTACAGCAAATGAGCGTTTTAACACAAAGAGGATCGTGGGTGGCATACGATTTCAGCCAGACACACGAAAGTTGGTATGGGTGTGTATCTCACTAAGATGAACAAAATTGTAATTACAATGTCATGGCCACGCCCAACAGGAAGTGAGATAAGAAGACTTGTATTGCGATTTTGTGTGATAAGACATACAATGGATTTTAAAACACTCCTCCTACACCGTACATCAGATGGGCGTAAATTTTGGTGTACATGAGCTCAAGACAATGGAGATGTTAAATTGCGAAGGGATTTTTGATATCTTGTAAGATGACAAAATGGCGGCCTGATGAATTTTGCTACCATTTGAAAGTGCCAAATTCAATAGGAAGTGTGTCACCACTTCATTTTGAAACACTTCTCCTACAACGTACCTCAGATGGGCTTAAATTTTGGTGAACATAATCTTAAGACGTTGGAGATGTTAAATTGCGAAGGATTTTCAAATAGGCGGTAATATGACGATACGGCGGATCGATAAACTTAGGTATTTATTGAATGGGAGTTATGAATGGGAGGTTTTTATTGAATTTGGAGTTCTTCCTCAGACTAAAACTTCACAGGGTAATGTAGATGAGGACTACCAAGATTTTCATGCCAAATAACTGGCAGTCTGACATAGCGCCCCCATATGACAGGCCAGTGAACTGTCAGAAATCTACCGCTAGCTGAGCCCCTAACAGGAAAAATTGTCCGATATGGCTTACCATTTTTGCCAGGCACACGAAATTCGGTATGGGTTTGCGTCTCAGTAAGACGAACAAACGCAGGTGCGAGGTCCCGACCAACGCCGCTTGCGGCTTTAATTAGGGACCGAGCCCGAAGGGGGACGAAGGTCCCTATTGTTGTTGCTTTGTTTCCCTATTATTATTATTATTATTATTAGGGACCGAGCCCCGAAGGGGGACGAAGGTCCCTATTGTTGTTGCTTTGTTTCCCTATTATTATTATTATTATTATTATTATTATTATTATTCTTGTTCTTGTTCACACTCGCTGGGGCAATTTTGAGCATGTTCCCATGCTTCAAAACGAACGAAACTTTGCACGGGCATCACAAAGTGCTGCCAGTACGACCACACAAAGTCTCGTCCCCCAGTGACCCCCAGGAGCTCGATAGCGCCCCCTAGCGCGTTGTCTTTCGGGGCTGGCATACCGTTTAAGATAGGCGCACGAAATTCGGTAGGGACGTGTATCTCAATAAGACGAACAAACGCCTCACTGCAATGTCATGGCCACGCCCAACAGGAAGTGAGATAATTGGGCTTTTGTGTGATTTTTGGGTATTGGACATAGAATGGAATTTGAAACACTTCTCCTACACCGTACCTCAGATGGGCTTAAATTTTGGTGAACATAATCTTAAGACGTTGGAGATGTTAAATTGCGAAGGATTTTCAAATAGGCGGTAATATGACGATACGGCGGATCGATAAAATTAGGTATTTATTGAATGGGAGTGATGAGTTATGAATGGGAGGTATTTGTTGCTAGGCAACGCCCTGATCAAAGGTCTTTGATCTTTGTACCTTTGATCTGATATAGCTGCAAGCAGCAATGTGGGGACAAGCATCGAAGGTTCATGTAGGCCTCAGCATGTAGGCCACATGCAGGGTCTGACAGGGTCTAACAGAGTCTGACAGGGTCTAACAGAGTCTGACAGGGTCTGACAGGGTCTGACAGGGTCTGACAGGGTCTGTTCTGACAGGGTATCTACAATGTCATGGCCACGCCCAACAGGAAGTGAGATAATTGTGCCAGGCACACGAAATTTCGTATGGCTGTGCGTCTCAGTAAGACGAACAAACGCAGGTGCGAGGTCCCGACCAACGCCGCTTGCGGCTTTAATTAGGGACCGAGCCCGAAGGGGGACGAAGGTCCCTATTGAAGTTGCTCTGTTTCTCTATTATTAGGGACCGAGCCCGAAGGGGCACGAAGGTCCCTATTGTTCTCGCTCTGTTTCTCTATTATTATTATTATTATTATTATTCTTGGGACACTTTTTTTAACACGCTTTTGGGCAATTTTGAGCATGTTCCCATGCTTCAAAATGAACGAAATTTTGCACGGGCATCACGTAGGGCGGCAGCTACGCCTCCAAAAAGACCCGTCCCCCGGTGACCCCCAGGAGCTTGATAGCGCCCCCTAGTGCGTTGTTTTTTGGGGCTGGCGCATTGTCTTTCGGGGCTGGCATACCGTTTAAGATAGGCGCACGAAATTCGGTAGGGACGTGTATCTCAATAAGACGAACAAACGCCTCACTGCAATGTCATGGCCACGCCCAACAGGAAGTGAGATAATTGGCATTTTGTGTGATTTTGTAATATTGGACATACAATGGAATTTGAAACACTTCTCCTACACCGAACCTCAGATGGGCTTAAATTTTGGTGAACATAATCTTAAGACGTTGGAGATGATAAATTGCGAAGGATTTTCAAATAGGCGGTAATATGACGATACGGTGGATCGATAAACTTAGGTATTTATTGAATGGGAGTTATGAGTTATGAATAGGAGGTTTTTATTGAATTTGGAGTTCTTCCTCAGACTAAAACTTCACAGGGTAATGTAGATGAGGACTACCAAGATTTTCATGCCAAATAACTGGCAGTCTGACATAGCGCCCCCATATGACAGGCCAGTGAACTGTCAGAAAATGTACAGCAAATGAGCACTTTAACACAAAGAGGATCGTGGGTGGCATACGATTTCAGCCAGACACACGAAAGTTGGTATGGGTGTGTATCTCACTAAGATGAACAAAATTGTAATTACAATGTCATGGCCACGCCCAACAGGAAGTGAGATAAGAAGACTTGTATTGCGATTTTGTGTGATATGACATAAAATGGATTTTAAAACACTCCTCCTATACCGTACATCAGATGGGCGTAAATTTTGGTGTACATGAGCTCAAGACATTGGAGATGTTAAATTGTGAAGGGATTTTTGATATCTTGTAAGATGAGAAAATGGCGGCCTGATGAATTTTGCTACCATTTGAAAGTGCCAAATTCAATAGGAGGTGTGTCACCACTTCATTTTGAAACACTTCTCCTACAAGGTACATCAGTTGGGCGTAAATTTTGGTGTACATGAGCTCAAGACATTGGAGATGTTAAATTGCAAAGGGATTTTTGATATCTTGTAAGATGACAAAATGGCGGCCTGATGAATTTTGCTACCATTTGAAAGTGCCAAATGCAATAGGAGGTGTGTCACCACTTCATTTAGCAGACACTTCTCCTACACCGTACCTCAGATGGGCTTAAATTTTGGTGAACATAATCTTAAGACATTGGAGATGTTAAATTGCGAAGGATTTTCAAATAGGCGGTAATATGACGATACGGCGGATCGATAAACTTAGGTATTTATTGAATCAGAGTTATGAGTTATGAATGGGAGGTTTTTATTGAATTTGGAGTTCTTCCTCAGACTAAAACTTCACAGGGTAATGTAGATGAGGACTACCAAGATTTTCATGCCAAATAACTGGCAGTCTGACATAGCGCCCCCATATGACAGGCCAGTGAACTGTCAGAAATCTACCGCTAGCTGAGCCCCTAACAGGAAAAATTGTCCGATATGGCTTGCCATTTTTTTGCCAGGCACACGAAATTCGGTATGGGTGTGCGTCTCAGTAAGACGAACAAACGCAGGTGCGAGGTCCCGACCAACGCCGCTTGCGGCTTTAATATTATTATTATTATTCTTGGGACACATTTTTTAACACGCTTTTGGGCAATTTTGAGCATGTTCCCATGCTTCAAAACGAACGAAATTTTGCACGGGCATCACATAGGGCGGCAGCTACGCCTCCAAAAAGACCCGTCCCCCGGTGACCCCCAGGAGCTTGATAGCGCCCCCTAGTGCGTTGTTTTTTGGGGCTGGCGCGTTGTCTTTCGGGGCTGGCATACCGTTTAAGATAGGCGCACGAAATTCGGTAGGGACGTGTATCTCAATAAGACGAACAAACGCCTCACTGCAATGTCATGTCCACGCCCAACAGGAAGTGAGATAATTGGCCTTTTGTGTGATTTTGTGGATATTGGACATACAATGGAATTTGAAACACTTCTCCTAGACCGTACCTCAGATGGGCTTAAATTTTGGTGAACATAATCTTAAGATGTTGGAGATGTTAAATTGCGAAGGATTTTCAAATAGGCGCTAATATGACAATACGGCGGATCGATAAAGTTAGGTATTTATTGAATGTGAATTATGAGTTATGAATGGGAGATTTTTATTAAATTTGGAGTTCTTCCTCAGACTAAAACTTCACAGGGTAATGTAGATGAGGACTACCAAGATTTTCATGCCAAATAACTGGCTGTCTGACATAGCGCCCCCATTTGACAGGCCAGTGAACTGTCAGAAAATGTACAGCAAATGAGCATTTTCACACAAAAAGGATTGTGGGTGGCATACGATTTCAGCCAGACACACGAAAGTTGGTATGGGTATGTATCTCACTAAGAAGAACAAAATTGTAATTACAATGTCATGGCCACGCCCAACAGGAAGTGAGATAAGAAGACTTGTATTGCGATTTTCTGTGATATTGGACATAGAATAGATTTTAAAACACTCCTCCTACACCGTACATCAGATGGGCGTAAAATTTGGTGTACATGAGCTCAAGACATTGGAGATGTTAAATTGCGAAGGGATTTTTGATATCTTGTAAGATGACAAAATGGCGGCCTGATGAATTTTGCTACCATTTGAAAGTGCCAAATGCAATAGGAGGTGTGTCAACACTTCATTTAGCAGACACTTCTCCTACACCGTACCTCAGATGGGCTTAAATTTTGGTGAACATAATCTTAAGACGTTGGAGATGTTAAATTGCGAAGGATTTTCAAATAGGCGGTAATATGACGATACGGCGGATCGATAAACTTAGGTATTTATTGAATCAGAGTTATGAATTATGAATAGGAGGTTTTTATTGAATTTGGAGTTCTTCCTCAGACTAAAACTTCACAGGGTAATGTAGATGAGGACTACCAAGATTTTCATCCCAAATAACTGGCAGTCTGACATAGCGCCCCCATATGACAGGCCAGTGAACTGTCAGAAAATGTACAGCAAATGAGCGTTTTAACACAAAGAGGATCGTGGGTGGCATACGATTTCAGCCAGACACACGAAAGTTGGTATGGGTGTGTATCTCACTAAGATGAACAAAATTGTAATTACAATGTCATGGCCACGCCCAACAGGAAGTGAGATAAAAAGACTTGTATTGCGATTTTGTGTGATAAGACATAAAATGGATTTTAAAACACTCCTCCTACACCTTACATCAGATGGGCGTAAATTTTGGTGTACATGAGCTCAAGACAATGGAGATGTTAAATTGCGAAGGGATTTTTGATATCTTGTAAGATGACAAAATGGCGGCCTGATGAATTTTGCTACCATTTGAAAGTGCCAAATTCAATAGGAAGTGTGTCACCACTTCATTTTGAAACATTTCTCCTACAACGTACCTCAGATGGGCTTAAATTTTGGTGAACATAATCTTAAGACGTTGGAGATGTTAAATTGCGAAGGATTTTCAAATAGGCGGTAATATGACGATACGGCGGATCGATAAACTTAGGTATTTATTGAATGGGAGTTATGACTTATGAATGGGAGGTTTTTATTGAATTTGGAGTTCTTCCTCAGACTAAAACTTCACAGGGTAATGTAGATGAGGACTACCAAGATTTTCATGCCAAATAACTGGCAGTCTGACATAGCGCCCCCATATGACAGGCCAGTGAACTGTCAGAAATCTACCGCTAGCTGAGCCCCTAACAGGAAAAATTGTCCGATATGGCTTACCATTTTTGCCAGGCACACGAAATTCGGTATGGGTGTGCGTCTCAGTAAGACGAACAAACGCAGGTGCGAGGTCCCGACCAACGCCGCTTGCGGCTTTAATTATTATTATTCTTGTTCTTGTTCACACGCTTTTGGGCAATTTGGAGCATGTTCCCATGCTTCAAAACGAACGTGACTTTGCAGGGGCATCACGTAGGGCGGCAGCTACGCCTCCAAAAAGACCCGTCCCCCGGTGACCCCCAGGAGCTCGATAGCGCCCCCTAGCGCGTTGTCTTTCGGGGCTGGCATACCGTTTAAGATAGGCGCACGAAATTCGATAGGGACGTGTATCTTAATAAGACGAACAAACGCCTCACTGCAATGTCATGTCCACGCCCAACAGGAAGTGAGATAATTGGCCTTTTGTGAAATTTGACATACAATGGAATTTGAAACACTTCTCCTACACCGTACCTCAGATGGGCTTAAATTTTGGTGAACATAATCTTAAGATGTGGTAGATGTTAAATTGCGAAGGATTTTCAAATAGGCGGTAATATGACGATACGGCGGATCGATAAAGTTAGGTATTTATTGAATGGAGTTATGAGTTATGGATGGGAGTTATTTATTGAATTTGGAGTTTCGTTTAAGATAGGCGCACGAAATTCGGTAGGGACGTGTATCTCAATAAGACGAACAAACGCCTCACTGCAATGTCATGGCCACGCCCAACAGGAAGTGAGATAATTGGCCTTTTGTGTGATTTTGTGGATATTGGACATACAATGGAATTTGAAACACTTCTCCTACACCGTACCTCAGATGGGCTTAAATTTTGGTGAACATAATCTTAAGACATTGGAGATGTTAAATTGCGAAGGATTTTCAAATAGGCGGTAATATGACGATACAGCGGATCAATAAAGTTAGGTATTTATTGAATGGGAGTTATGAATTATGAATAGGAGGTTTTTATTGAATTTGGAGTTCTTCCTCAGACTAAAACTTCACAGGGTAATGTAGATGAGGACTACCAAGATTTTCATGCCAAATAACTGGCAGTCTGACATAGCGCCCCCATATGACAGGCCAGTGAACTGTCAGAAAATGTACAGCAAATGAGCGTTTTAACACAAAGAGGATCGTGGGTGGCATACGATTTCAGCCAGACACACGAAAGTTGGTATGGGTGTGTATCTCACTAAGATGAACAAAATTGTAATTACAATGTCATGGCCACGCCCAACAGGAAGTGAGATAAGAAGACTTGTATTGCGATTTTCTGTGATATGACATAGAATAGATTTTAAAACACTCCTCCTACACCGTACATCAGATGGGCGTAAATTTTGGTGTACATAAGCTCAAGACATTGGAGATGTTAAATTGCGAAGGGATTTTTGATATCTTGTAAGATGACAAAATGGCAGCCTGATGAATTTTGCTACCATTTGAAAGTGCCAAATGCAATAGGAGGTGTGTCACCACTTCATTTAGCAGACACTTCTCCTACACCGTACCTCAGATGGGCTTAAATTTTGGTGAACATAATCTTAAGACGTTGGAGATGTTAAATTGCGAAGGATTTTCAAATAGGCGGTAATATGACGATACGGCGGATCGATAAACTTAGGTATTTATTGTTATGAGTTATGAATGGGAGGTTTTTATTGAATTTGGAGTTCTTCCTCAGACTAAAACTTCACAGGGTAATGTAGATGAGGACTACCAAGATTTTCATGCCAAATAACTGGCAGTCTGACATAGCGCCCCCATATGACAGGCCAGTGAACTGTCAGAAATCTACCGCTAGCTGAGCCCCTAACAGGAAAAATTGTCCGATATGGCTTACCATTTTTGCCAGGCACACGAAATTCGGTATGGGTGTGCGTCTCAGTAAGACGAACAAACGCAGGTGCGAGGTCCCGACCAACGCCGCTTGCGGCTTTAATTATTATTATTCTTGTTCTTGTTCACACTCGCTGGGGCAATTTTGAGCATGTTCCCATGCTTCAAAACGAACGAAACTTTGCACGGGCATCACAAAGTGCTGCCAGTACGACCACACAAAGTCCCGTCCCCCAGTGACCCCCAGGAGCTCGATAGCGCCCCCTAGTGCGTTGTCTTTCGGGGCTGGCATACCGTTTAAGATAGGAGCATGAAATTCGGTAGGGACGTGTATCTCAATAAGACGAACAAATGCCTCACTGCAATGTCATGGCCACGCCCAACAGGAAGTGAGATAATTGGCCTTTTGTGTGATTTTGGGGTATTTGACATAGAATGGAATTTGAAACACTTCTCCTACACCGTACCTCAGATGGGCTTGAGTTTTAGTGAACATAATCTTAAGACGTTGGAGATGTTAAATTGCGAAGGATTTTCAAATAGGTGGTAATATGACGATACGGCGGATCGATAAAGTTAGGTATGGAATTTGAAACACTTCTCCTACACCGTACCTCAGATAGGCTTAAATTTTGGTGAACATAATCTTAAGACGTTGGAGATGTTAAATTGCGAAGGATTTTCAAATAGGCGGTAATATGACGATACGGCGGATCAATAAAGTTAGGTATTTATTGAATGGGAGTGATGAGTTATGAATGGGAGGTATTTGTTGCTAGGCAACGCCCTGATCAAAGGTCTTTGATCTTTGTACCTTTGATCTGATATAGCTGCAAGCAGCAATATGGGGACAAGCATCGAAGGTTCATGTAGGCCTCAGCATGTAGGCCACATGCAGGGTCTGACAGGGTCTAACAGAGTCTGACAGGGTCTGACAGGGTCTGACAGGGTCTGACAGGGTCTGACAGGGTCTGTTCTGACAGGGTATCTACAATGTCATGGCCACGCCCAACAGGAAGTGAGATAATTGTGCCAGGCACACGAAATTTGGTATGGCTGTGCGTCTCAGTAAGACGAACAAACGCAGGTGCGAGGTCCCGACCAACGCCGCTTGCGGCTTTAATTAGGGACCGAGCCCGAAGGGGGACGAAGGTCCCTATTGTTGTTGCTTTGTTTCCCTATTATTATTATTATTATTAGGGACCGAGCCCGAAGGGGGACGAAGGTCCCTATTGTTGTTGCTTTGTTTCCGTATTATTAGGGACCGAGCCCCGAAGGGGGACGAAGGTCCCTATTGTTGTTGCTTTGTTTCCCTATTATTATTAGGGACCGAGCCCGAAGGGGGACGAAGGTCCCTATTGTTGTTGCTTCGTTTCCGTATTATTATTATTATTATTAGGGACCGAGCCCGAAGGGGGACGAAGGTCCCTATTGTTGTTGCTTCGTTTCCGTATTATTATTATTATTATTATTATTCTTGTTCATACACGCTGGGGCAATTTTGAGCATGTTCCCATGCTTCAAAACGAACGAAACTTTGCACGGGCATCACAAAGTGCTGCCAGTACGACCACACAAAGTCTCGTCCCCCTGGGGGACCTGGGGGTCCCTGGGAGAGCCCCCACTGGGGACCCCCAGTGGGGGTCTCCTAGACCGTACCTCAGATGGGCATAAATTTTGGTAAGCATAATCTCAATAAGACGGGAGATGTTAAATTGCGAAGGATTTTCAAATAGGCGGTAATATGACGATACGGCGGATCGATAAAGTTAGGTATGGAATTTGAAACACTTCTCCTACACCGTACCTCAGATAGGCTTAAATTTTGGTGAACATAATCTTAAGACGTTGGAGATGTTAAATTGCGAAGGATTTTCAAATAGGCGGTAATATGACGATACGGCGGATCGATAAAGTTAGGTATGGAATTTGAAACACTTCTCCTACACCGTACCTCAGATAGGCTTAAATTTTGGTGAACATAATCTTAAGACGTTGGAGATGTTAAATTGCGAAGGATTTTCAAATAGGCGGTAATATGACGATACGGCGGATCGATAAAATTAGGTATTTATTGAATGGGAGTGATGAGTTATGAATGGGAGGTATTTGTTGCTAGGCAACGCCCTGATCAAAGGTCTTTGATCTTTGTACCTTTGATCTGATATAGCTGCAAGCAGCAATGTGGGGACAAGCATCGAAGGTTCATGTAGGCCTCAGCATGGAGGCCACATGCAGGGTCTGACAGGGTCTAACAGAGTCTGACAGGGTCTGACAGGGTCTGACAGGGTCTGACAGGGTCTGACAGGGTCTGTTCTGACAGGGTATCTACAATGTCATGGCCACGCCCAACAGGAAGTGAGATAATTGTGCCAGGCACACGAAATTTCGTATGGCTGTGCGTCTCAGTAAGACGAACAAACGCAGGTGCGAGGTCCCGACCAACGCCGCTTGCGGCTTTAATTATTCTTGTTCATACACGCTGGGGCAATTTTGAGCATGTTCCCATGCTTCAAAACGAACGAAACTTTGCACGGGCATCACAAAGTGCTGCCAGTACGACCACACAAAGTCCCGTCCCCCAGTGACCCCCAGGAGCTCGATAGCGCCCCCTAGCGCGTTGTCTTTCGGGGCTGGCATACCGTTTAAGATAGGCGCACGAAATTCGGTAGGGACGTGTATCTCAATAAGACGAACAAACGCCTCACTGCAATGTCATGGCCACGCCCAACAGGAAGTGAGATAATTGACCTTTTGTGTGATTTTGGGGTATTTGACATAGAATGGAATTTGAAACACTTCTCCTACACCGTACCTCAGATGGGCTTAAATTTTGGTGAACATAATCTTAAGACGTTGGAGATGTTAAATTGCGAAGGATTTTCAAATAGGCGGTAATATGACGATACGGCGGATCGATAAAGTTAGGTATGGAATTTGAAACACTTCTCCTGCACCGTACCTCAGATAGGCTTAAATTTTGGTGAACATAATCTTAAGACGTTGGAGATGTAAAATTGCGAAGGATTTTCAAATAGGCGGTAATATGACGATACGGCGGATCGATAAAGTTAGGTATTTATTGAATGGGAGTGATGAGTTATGAATGGGAGGTATTTGTTGCTTGGCAACGCCCTGATCAAAGGTCTTTGATCTTTGTACCTTTGATCTGATATAGCTGCAAGCAGCAATGTGGGGACAAGCATCGAAGGTTCATGTAGGCCTCAGCATGTAGGCCACATGCAGGGTCTGACAGGGTCTAACAGAGTCTGACAGGGTCTGACAGGGTCTGACAGGGTCTGACAGGGTCTGACAGGGTCTGACAGGGTCTGACAGGGTCTGTTCTGACAGGGTAACTACAATGTCATGGCCATCCCGTAGTGCAGCAGCTACGCTTCCAAAAAGCGTAGCTGCTGCACTACGGGATGGCCCCCGGTGACCCCCAGGAGCTCGATAGCGCCCCCTAGCGCGTTGTCTTTCGGGGCTGGCATACCGTTTAAGATAGGCGCACGAAATTCGGTAGGGACGTGTATCTCAATAAGACGAACAAATGCCTCACTGCAATGTCATGGCCACGCCCAACAGGAAGTGAGATAATTGTGCCAGGCACACGAAATTTGGTATGGCTGTGCGTCTCAGTAAGACGAACAAACGCAGGTGCGAGGTCCCGACCAACGCCGCTTGCGGCTTTAATTATTATTATTATTCTTGGGACACTTTTTTTTAACACGCTTTTGGGCAATTTTGAACATGTTCCCATGCTTCAAAACGAACGAAACTTTGCACGGGCATCACATAGGGCGGCAGCTACGCCTCCAAAAAGACCCGTCCCCCGGTGACCCCCAGGAGCTTGATAGCGCCCCCTAGCGCGTTGTTTTTCGGGGCTGGCGCGTTGTCTTTCGGGGCTGGCATATCGTTTAAGATAGGCGCACGAAATTTGGTAGGGACGTGTATCTCAATAAGACGGACAAACGCCTCACTGCAATGTCATGGCCACGCCCAACAGGAAGTGAGATAATTGGCCTTTTGTGTGATTTTTGTAATATTTGACATTCAATGGAATTTGAAACACTTCTCCTACAATGTACCTCAGATGGGCTTAAATTTTGGTGAACATAATCTTAAGACGTTGGAGATGTTAAATTGCGAAGGATTTTCAAATAGGCGCTAATATGACAATACGGCGGATCGATAAACTTAGGTATTTATTGAATGTGAATTATGAGTTATGAATGGGAGATTTTTATTAAATTTGGAGTTCTTCCTCAGACTAAAACTTCACAGGGTAATGTACATGAGGACTACCAAGATTTTCATGCCAAATAACTGGCAGTCTGACATAGCGCCCCCATATGACAGGCAAGTGAACTGTCAGAAAATGTACAGCAAATGAGCATTTTAACACAAAAAGGATCGTGGGTGGCATACGATTTCAGCCAGACACACGAAAGTTGGTATGGGTGTGTATCTCACTAAGATGAACAAAATTGTAATTACAATGTCATGGCCACGCCCAACAGGAAGTGAGATAAGAAGACTTGTATTGCGATTTTCTGTGATATGACATAGAATAGATTTTAAAACACTCCTCCTACACCGTACATCAGATGGGCGTAAAATTTTTTGTACATGAGCTCAAGACATTGGAGATGTTAAATTGCGAAGGGATTTTTGATATCTTGTAAGATGACAAAATGGCAGCCTGATGAATTTTGCTACCATTTGAAAGTGCCAAATGCAATAGGAGGTGTGTCACCACTTCATTTAGCAGACACTTCTCCTACAACGTACCTCAGATGGGCTTAAATTTTGGTGAACATAATCTTAAGACGTTGGAGATGTTAAATTGCGAAGGATTTTCAAATAGACGGTAATATGACGATACGGCGGATCGATAAACTTAGGTATTTATTGAATGGGAGTTATGAATGGGAGATATTTGTTGCTAGGCAATTTGATCAAAGATCTTTGATCTTTGTACCTCAGATCTGATATAGCTGCAAGCAGGGTAATGTGTGGACAAGCATCGAAGGTTCATGTAGGCCTCAGCATGTAGGCCACATGCAGGGTCTGACATAGGGTCTAACAGAGTCTGACAGGGTCTGACAGGGTCTGACACTGTCTGACAGGGTCTGACAGGGTCTAGCTGAGCCCCTAACAGGAAAAATTATCCGATATGGCTTACCATTTGTGCCAGGCACACGAAATTTGGTATGGGTGTGCGTCTCAGTAAGACGAACAAACGCAGGTGCGAGGTCCCGACCAACGCCGCTTGCGGCTTTAATTATTATTAGGGACCGAGCCCGAAGGGGCACGAAGGTCCCTATTGATCTCGCTCTGTTTCTCTATTATTATTTTTTTTGTTCTTGTTCACGCGCTTTTGGGCAATTTTGAGCATGTTCCCATGCTTCAAAACGAACGTGACTTTGCAGGGGCATCACGTAGGGCGGCAGCTACGCCTCCAAAAAGACCCGTCCCCTGGTGACCCCCAGGAGCTCGATAGCGCCCCCTAGCGCGTTGTCTTTCGGGGCTGGCATACCGTTTAAGATAGGCGCACAAAATTCGGTAGGGACGTGTATCTCAATAAGACAAACAAACGCCTCACTGCAATGTCATGTCCACGCCCAACAGGAAGTGAGATAATTGGCCTTTTATGAAATTTGACATACAATGGAATTTGAAACACTTCTCCTACACCGTACCTCAGATGGGCTTAAATTTTGGTGAACATAATCTTAAGATGTTGGAGATGTTAAATTGCGAAGGATTTTCAAATAGGCGGTAATATGACGATACAGCGGATCAATAAATTTAGGTATGAGTTATGAGTTATGGATGGGAGTTATTTATTGAATTTGGAGTTCTGTTTAAGATAGGCGCACGAAATTCGGTAGGGACGTGTATCTCAATAAGACGAACAAACGCCTCACTGCAATGTCATGGCCACGCCCAACAGGAAGTGAGATAATTGGCATTTTGTGTGATTTTGTAATATTGGACAGACAATGGAATTTGAAACACTTCTCCTACACCGAACCTCAGATGGGCTTAAATTTTGGTGAACATAATCTTAAGACATTGGAGATGATAAATTGCGAAGGATTTTCAAATAGGCGGTAATATGACGATACGGCGGATCGATAAACTTAGGTATTTATTGAATGGGAGTTATGAATTATGAATAGGAGGTTTTTATTGAATTTGGAGTTCTTCCTCAGACTAAAACTTCACAGGGTAATGTAGATGAGGACTACCAAGATTTTCATGCCAAATAACTGGCAGTCTGACATAGCGCCCCCATATGACAGGCCAGTGAACTGTCAGAAAATGTACAGCAAATGAGCGTTTTAACACAAAGAGGATCGTGGGTGGCATACGATTTCAGCCAGACACACGAAAGTTGGTATGGGTGTGTATCTCACTAAGATGAACAAAATTGTAATTACAATGTCATGGCCACGCCCAACAGGAAGTGAGATAAGAAGACTTGTATTGCGATTTTGTGTGATATGACATAAAATGGATTTTAAAACACTCCTCCTACACCGTACATCAGATGGGCGTAAATTTTGGTGTACATGAGCTCAAGACATTGGAGATGTTAAATTGCGAAGGGATTTTTGATATCTTGTAAGATGACAAAATGGCGGCCTGATGAATTTTGCTACCATTTGAAAGTGCCAAATTCAATAGGAGGTGTGTCACCACTTCATTTTGAAACACTTCTCCTACACCGTACCTCAGATGGGCTTAAATTTTGGTGAACATAATCTTAAGACGTTGGAGATGTGAAATTGCGAAGGATTTTCAAATAGGCGCTAATATGACGATACGGCGGATCGATAAAGTTAGGTATTTATTGAATGTGAATTATGAGTTATGAATGGGAGATTTTTATTAAATTTGGAGTTCTTCCTCAGACTAAAATTTCACAGGGTAATGTACATGAGGACTACCAAGATTTTCATGCCAAATAACTGGCAGTCTGACATAACGCCCCCATATGACAGGCCAGTGAACTGTCAGAAAATGTACAGCAAATGAGCACTTTAACACAAAGAGGATTGTGGGTGGCATACGATTTCAGCCAGACACACGAAAGTTGGTATGGGTGTGTATCTCACTAAGATGAACAAAATTGTAATTACAATGTCATGGCCACGCCCAACAGGAAGTGAGATAAGAAGACTTGTATTGCGATTTTCTGTGATATGACATAGAATAGATTTTAAAACACTCCTCCTACACCGTACATCAGATGGGCGTAAAATTTGGTGTACATGAGCTCAAGACATTGGAGATGTTAAATTGCGAAGGCATTTTTGATATCTTGTAAGATGACAAAATGGCGGCCTGATGAATTTTGCTACCATTTGAAAGTGCCAAATGCAATAGGAGGTGTGTCACCACTTCATTTTGAAACACTTCTCCTACAAGGTACATCAGATGGGCGTAAATTTTGGTGTACATGAGCTCAAGACATTGGAGATGTTAAATTGCAAAGGGATTTTTGATATCTTGTAAGATGACAAAATGGCGGCCTGATGAATTTTGCTACCATTTGAAAGTGCCAAATGCAATAGGAGGTGTGTCACCACTTCATTTAGCAGACACTTCTCCTACACCGTACCTCAGATGGGCTTAAATTTTGGTGAACATAATCTTAAGACATTTGAGATGTTAAATTGCAAAGGATTTTCAAATAGGCGGTAATATGACGATACGGCGGATCGATAAATGTAGGTATTTATTGAATCAGAGTTATGAGTTATGAATAGGAGGTATTTATTGAATTTGGAGTTCTTCCTCAGACTAAAACTTCACAGGGTAATGTAGATGAGGACTACCAAGATTTTCATGCCAAATAACTGGCAGTCTGACATAGCGCCCCCATATGACAGGCCAGTGAACTGTCAGAAAATGTACAGCAAATGAGCACTTTAACACAAAGAGGATCGTGGGTGGCATACGATTTCAGCCAGACACACGAAAGTTGGTATGAGTGTGTATCTCACTAAGATGAACAAAATTGTAATTACAATGTCATGGCCACGCCCAACAGGAAGTGAGATAAGAAGACTTGTATTGCGATCTTGTGTGATAAGACATAAAATGGATTTGCACGGGCATCACAACACTCCTGCCAGTACACCGTACATCAGATGGGCGTAAATTCTGGTGTACATGAGCTCAAGACATTGGAGATGTTAAATTGCGAAGGGATTTTTGATATCTTGTAAGATGACAAAATGGCGGCCTGATGAATTTTGCTATCATTTGAAAGTGCCAAATGCAATAGGAGGTGTGTCACCACTTCATTTAGCAGACACTTCTCCTACACCGTACCTCAGATGGGCTTAAATTTTGGTGAACATAATCTTAAGACATTGGAGATGTTAAATTGCGAAGGATTTTCAAATAGACGGTAATATGACGATACGGCGGATCGATAAACTAGGTATTTATTGTTATGAGTTATGAATGGGAGGTTTTTATTGAATTTGGAGTTCTTCCTCAGACTAAAACTTCACAGGGTAATGTAGATGAGGACTACCAAGATTTTCATGCCAAATAACTGGCAGTCTGTCATAGCGCCCCCATATGACAGGCCAGTGAACTGTCAGAAATCTACCGCTAGCTGAGCCCCTAACAGGAAAAATTGTCCGATATGGCTTACCATTTTTGCCAGGCACACGAAATTCGGTATGGGTGTGCGTCTCAGTAAGACGAACAAACGCAGGTGCGAGGTCCCGACCAACGCCGCTTGCGGCTTTAATTTTTTTTGTTCTTGTTCACACGCTTTTGGGCAATTTGGAGCATGTTCCCATGCTTCAAAACGAACGTGACTTTGCAGGGGCATCAGGTAGGGCGGCAGCTACGCCTCCAAAAAGACCCGTCCCCCGGTGACCCCCAGGAGCTCGATAGCGCCCCCTAGCGCGTTGTCTTTCGGGGCTGGCATACCGTTTAAGATAGGCGCACGAAATTCGGTAGGAACGTGTATCTCAATAAGACAAACAAACGCCTCACTGCAATGTCATGTCCACGCCCAACAGGAAGTGAGATAATTGGCCTTTTGTGAAATTTGACATACAATGGAATTTGAAACACTTCTCCTACACCGTACCTCAGATGGGCTTAAATTTTGGTGAACATAATCTTAAGATGGGGGAGATGTTAAATTGCGAAGGATTTTCAAATAGGCGGTAATATGACGATACAGCGGATCGATAAAGTTAGGTATGAGTTATGAGTTATGGATGGGAGTTATTTATTGAATTTGGAGTTCCGTTTAAGATAGGCACACGAAATTCGGTAGGGACGTGTATCTCAATAAGACGAACAAACGCCTCACTGCAATGTCATGGCCACGCCCAACAGGAAGTGAGATAATTGGCATTTTGTGTGATTTTGTAATATTGGACAGACAATGGAATTTGAAACACTTCTCCTACACCGAACCTCAGATGGGCTTAAATTTTGGTGAACATAATCTTAAGACGTTGGAGATGATAAATTGCGAAGGATTTTCAAATAGGCAGTAATATGACGATACGGCGGATCGATAAACTTAGGTATTTATTGAATGGGAGTTATGAATTATGAATAGGAGGTTTTTATTGAATTTGGAGTTCTTCCTCAGACTAAAACTTCACAGGGTAATGTAGATGAGGACTACCAAGATTTTCATGCCAAATAACTGGCAGTCTGACATAGCGCCCCCATATGACAGGCCAGTGAACTGTCAGAAAATGTACAGCAAATGAGCGTTTTAACACAAAGAGGATCGTGG